>CAOJBK011688754.1:0-24264 GCA_948294925.1 Codiaeum variegatum
GATTAGGAACCTTGTCTATTTGACTTAGTTAACCATATGATTAGTCAACTAATCAAATAGATTAAGGCTTTAGTTAGTAGGAATCACCTTTAAACCTTAATTAACCACATCCAATATGGATTAAGCTAGTATCTCATGTTAAGCTTAATTATTTTATTTGATTATCCAAACCATTTCAATTAGTCATACCCATTTGTATCTCATACAAATTAAGACATAATTGAAATTATCCTTTTGTGAATTAAACATTAAGACATGCTAGCATCTTTGTAAATTTTATTACATATTCAATTCAATCATCATTAATAATTAATTAAAATCTTTGATTAATAATTAATATGATTCATACAAGCTAATGGGAATTGCTATATGGTATGTGATTTACTAGGTTCATGTTCTAATTAGCAATGGGATAAAGAAAACTATTTTCTTCCCACCAAGTGTGTAAACCTAATTACACACTTAGTCCCATAGGTCATGAGTGACGTCTAACATAATATAGAGTAACTACCAAATTAGAAATGAATATCGAAGATCATATCCTTAACATTGCATGGACCTATCATCATAATTACCATGCACTCGAATCCCTTCATTACAGAATCCCAATCTTAGCTAGGGTTATAGAATAGTCAAACCCTATATGCTAGATCATATGACTACTATCAAACCCTATATGCTAGATCATATGACTGTTATCTGGTTTAAGTTCTCAATTAACTCGATTCCTATTAGAAACTCTTTCTAGTGAAACTTATCCACTTTGGCAAGAGATTTGTATATTAAGAACAACCATAAGTTATAGGATTCCTTCCTTGGTTACCCAAGTTAATGAATCCTTTCTTAGTTAAACACTTATCCTAACACATAACTGATTATGGCCACCACATGCCATATACTAATACATAACTAGCATCGGTACATAAGCGGTAAAAACCATAGCCACCAATATGCCAAATAACATGTCACCTTAAGTCTAAGGATTATATGCATAATCATGATCTAGCTGATGTGATATTGACTAGTTGGTAACAACCCATGTATTGATCATCTAATGTCACTGTTCAACTTACTCATACCATGAGTATGATCACTTGTTGTCATGACATTACATGTCTCTAGCATGAGACTCACTACCTCCATACCAATAAGTATCTTATACTAATCATGAATGACAATAGTGGTGATGATCTCCCATATTAATGGCGTCCCTACCAATAATCCTATGACAATGAACAACCTTTTAAGTATCTGATAAAGGGAAATTGTCACTCATATTTTAAACTCTTTGAGAATAGATTCCATATAGAATACTTTAGGGATGTTTTCATTTAAAGAATATATATACTAAAGCCAGTTAGGTATTCATTTACATTCACATACTGAGTGTAAGCTCTAGGGCATACACTACTAGCACCTCTGATATGTTGTAATAGCATTTTTTAGGCTAAAGGGCACGTAGGAGTAACAATAAGTGCCTTTCTTGGTGATAAACATTGTCTTTTCTTCGTCTTTCAAATCCATCTTAATTTGGTTATATCACTGTTTGGTATCAAGGGAAGAGAGGAACTTGTATCTCGTTATGGAGTCTACCAGTTTCTCTATCATTAGTAGTGAGTGTGAATCCTTCGGATAATCTCCATTCATGTCAGAAAAATCCACACACATTCTGGGAACTGAATTTCTCTAATGAATCCGTCCTTTATCAACTTTTCTACTTCTTCGTTAATGATAACTTGCCTCTCTATGCTGAAGCACCTCTTTTTCTACTTAATTGGCTTAAAGGTTGGGTCCACATTGAGTTTATGAGTCATCACTTCTGGGTTGATCCCTAGCATTTCTAAGGAATCCCATCGAAGGTCTATTTATGACTCATCAAGAATTTCTTCGCCTCAGCCTTTTCTTCTAACTCTCGATTCACTTTCAAATATCTCTCTTGTTTATCCTCGTCAATTAGGAATGACTCCAACTCCCTCGACGGTTGGGATTTTCTATCTTCTTATGCCCCCAATTCCTCTTGGACCATATACTCTACTTTAGTCTGTATGTGGATCATGCTTTTCCTTTTTCTGGTGAAGTCTACCTTAGCCTCTTAGTTGAGGTGCTGTATATATAAAAACTTATCCTAATAAGTAAATGGACCTTCACCCTTCCTCTTCACACATTTGTATCCGTATTTAAGTCATTGAGTAACTTTCCCCCCATTAAGACATTGTAAGCCATCAGGATCTTCACTACCACGAAGAATGCCATTACCGTCATGCTCTTAGGGGTTACCCCAAAGGTGAAAGGTAGTTTAATGTACCCTATAGCAGGGATTTCTGTCTTATCCAAGGTTTTGAATGGGTTTTTCATCTCCTTCAACCCATACCCTTTTATTGCCATCATCTAATAAGCCTCAAAGGATAATAGATTAGTTGGGCTTCCATTGTCCACCAAGATTCTCTGTACATTATAATTAGTGATGATGGACTTAATAACAATCGAATTAGCTCGGCTTGGTATTATCCCGTCCTTTTCAGCCCACTACTTCTAGCCATTATAAAAGACAAATTCTAGCATCTCTTGGCTTTGGGGCTGTGGCTTTGCCCTTTTTGTTCATCACTTTCTCATGTGGGTCCCTAATAAGATAGGCAATATCCCCTATGGTCCCTTCATTTACCATTGGCAATTCTGGGTTTCTTCCATCTCTCACAAACCTCTTCAAGTAACCCTACTTGATCAACCACTCTATTTCTTCCATTAGATGCTTGCATGAATCACTGGTATGACTGTGGGTGTTGTGGAATTTGCAGAACTTCATTTTATCCCTTTTGGTTGGATCCTTTCTGATTGGCTTTGGCCTCTGCCATATAGCTTGATCTTGAAAGGCTACAAAGATGACCTCTAGCTTGGCATTTAGTGGGGTCAACTTGGTTACATCAAAAGTTCTCATGGCAAACTCTTTTTACTTCTCCTTTGTATGTGAAACCACAAACTTTGAGACACTTTTCCCCCCTTCTTCCTTCTTCTTTCTCTTCTTCGAAGGGGAATCTTTGTCTTCCCTCTTTCTTTTTCAAGCGAATTGACTCACTTGGAAAGCATCATCTTACTGGATATATTTATGTGCTATAGTCATTGCCTCCTCAAGGCTCTTTAGCATTTCTCTAAATAGCTTCCTGAAAAATTTTGTATGTGTGGTACACTTTTGTAAAGCCTCTGCCCCCCTAGCTTAGTCTAAATGGGTTACCTTCAGTGCTTTTGCATTAAATCGGGTCAAAAATTCTCTCAGTAATTCATCCTGGCCTTACTTCACAAGCTCTAGAGACTGTGTCTACATTTTTATAGGAATGCTAGCTACAAACTTCCTCATAAAACTCTCTGCCAACAATTGAAAGTTCTTTATGCTTCCCTCTTTCAAACTATCACACCATTTGGTTACCTCTCCATCTAAAGATCCTCTGAAGGCCCTATATAATGCTTCATCATCCCTTGTTTGTGATAAAATTTCATGTTTGTAATAAAGGATATGGGCCCTTAGATATGCAGATCCTATGTATTTGGTGATGTTTAGGGTTTTGAATTTTTTCAGCTTTTGGTAATCTACTATCCTTCTTATGAATAGAGACTTCTGCTCCGACATCAATCCCTATCTCCAGACTTCCTTTTCCCCCTAAATTCTTCCATGCACTAGTTCACCATCTCCCTTACATCTCTTAGGTAATAGCTATTAGCCTCATGATCTCTTTTTTGGGATCGAGACTCATGGTAAGTCCTTCGCCTATTATGTTCCCTTCTAGAGTAACTTTTTCCCCTCTTATTATCTTCCCCTTTTAGCTTGGACTCCATGGAATCTGCTGAGCTTACTTCGACTTCATCGTTATTCCCCTCCTCTCTCCGCCTTCATCGCCTCTCGGCACTCTGCCCGCCGGATCCACATGGTTTCCTCCCATAGCTCATATTTCTGACCTCAACCTAATAGTGGATATTTTTTACCTATCATCCTTCTCCTCTTTAGGTGTTTGGAATAATCGCACCGCGGTTGTCCTAGTTGGGTCTGTAGGCATGTTTTCATTCGTTGGTTGCCCTGGTGAGCTTTGGTTCTACAAGAGTTGTAAAAAAGGTGTAAGTGCACCCAAAATAAAATATTGTATTTCTGGTGATAAGCTTAGAGGCGCACTGGTCAAGGCTTAGAGTAGGGGTTTGGTTAGAGATACATTTTCTTGAGAGTTTCTCAGGAGATTAGCTAAGGCTTGGAAGTGTGCTACTAAATTAGGAGTGGTGTTTGTGTTCGTGGCTGAGGTCTCACAGGTATTGTTTCTAATGGGATGGCTTAGTGAGGTGTTATCATTTCAAGTGTCTTTAGGATCATCCATAATTAATGTTTCCAAAGGTGCAAGCTTTTGAATCAAGAAAGGAAAGTCCGAATGACTATCCTCAGAGAAAGAAGAGAAAGGCTTTTGAGATCATGAAAATTTTCTTAATCGATTTCCCACAAATGGCACCAATTTGATATGACTAATGCCTAACAACTTCTAATCTCCCCGTACGGATTAGACTGAATGGAACCTTTGAGATTGGATACCTACACAGTGGAGCAAATGTAAGCTAAGAAGGCTAAGCTTTGAGCCTGAAAAACGCCCTTCAACGCTCAAGTCCATGAATGAGTTTTCGTGCCTTAGGCCCGAAGAGCCCTAAAAGGATATTGGACTTAGATTCTTGGAGAGTTTAGGGTTTATTACCTAAAAATTTTTACCACCATGGAGTATTTGTAAGATTTTCTTGGGACACTTGTACCATTGTAAGGATGCCAAATTAAGGGATCTTCATAGGTCGGAGAGTGTCTCCAAGTGAAAGAGTGACATTTGTCTGTATTGAATAGGTTAGTGTAGGCCCCACTCAAATAGGTGGCTTCGACGTGACCTGGGGTGAAGCCCCAGGTCGAAGCGGTACACAAAAACCAAGCTTGAAGGTTATTGGGCCAAGGCTCAAATTTTTCTTGAACCTTGATTATTCTTTCAAATCCATGTCCATTTTATCTTTTTGTTCTGACCCATATCACCTCTAATTAAAATTATTGAAGGGGAGAGAAAACTATTAAAATTATGAATTCATTTATTTTCTTTATTCACTTTATTTATTTTTCATTCTCAATGATTTCAAAGTAATTCAATTCATATTTTGTAATACGATTTTCATTGTTACATCTAATTATAAGATTACAAATTTAGTTTACTTTTTTTCATATATAATAAATTATAATTTTGTGTTCAATGATATTGAAAACATCTTAGAAACCCAATTCACTTAGAAGCAATTTAGCATTTAGAGAGGGAGAAATATAAGAACAAAAAACAATTTGGTGATTTCGTGATTTTTTTGTGAAAAAGGGTGAGAGAAACACTTCAGTAGTTGCACCCCAAGATCCCAACTAAGTTGGCACCAACCTAGCAACCTCATCACATGCATCCCCACACTAAATCTTAATAAAACAAATTCAATCAAATACAAACATTGATGTATTCCTTAACATGGGCTACACCATTAATGTCATGTAATAACAACAAATTAGGATGACAATCAATACACAAAAAGGCACAATGATAGGAAAGCCAATCAATTCAATGGTATGCCTCCCTATAGATATGAGAGAAAGTAACACTACAAGGCTTTTTCAGTAAATCAACAATCTCTGCAACTAAAGACTTAGTTTTTAAGGGACCTTCAATTTCCTCATTCGCTAACCAAACATCATGTGGGGTGGGGGCGAGACAACAGCTAGATAATGGAGGGAAGAAGCAGGAAGAAGATTGTTGAGGGAATTCCAGTTCTAGCTCCCATTCAAATTAACAAGGCTCATCACATTCAAGTTCAGATCATACTCCCCAATAGGACTAAGATCCAAGTCCTTAAGAGGTCTATTTTCCAACCACGTATCGATCCAAAATGAGCAAAATTCCCTTTACCAATGCTCTAATGAATCCCCATAGAAATAGCCCCCCAAACTTTAGAGATAGCTTACTAAGTTATAAAAGAGTTTTGAGTAAGAAAAAGAATAGGAACCTTACCTCCATCACTCTATATTTGCTTCTCAAGACCTAAACCCATAATGAGTTACTATTAGTCATGAATTGCAATGCCAATTGAGCAAGAAAGGAAATGTTCATCTCACGAAAAGGACGAAGGCCAAAAGCCCCACATTTTTTCAGCTGACAATAAGTATCCCACTTGACAAGGGAAATACCTCTATTATCTGACTTCCCAATGAATTTCCTACACAGCTTCTCACTATGCAAGAAAATTAGGCTTGGGAAGCTAATCGTTTGCATTATATAGTAAGGAAGAGAAAGTAAGATTGAATGGACTAGTGTAATCCTACCAACTAAGGAGAGATTTTTAGCACTCTAAGAATTCAATCATCCCTGAATTCTATCAATAGGATAATTTAACTTCTCACCTTTAAGCCTACCATGAATCATAGGAACTCCTAGGTACGTTCCCAAATCTTCAGTGAGCTTAAAACCCCTAATATTGGACAAATAATGCTTTTAATCAGAACTAGAATTTTTAGAACAAAAGATAGTAGATTGAGTTACTAACCTTTTGTCCTGAACACATACAAAAATCCTCCAATATTTTCACAATGTTTTGAATTTGAGGCACAAACGCTTTGGCAAAAATCACCTAGTTAACAGCAAAAAAGATATGGGATAGAGAAGGTCCCCTATGAGATAATTTTATAGGCTTCCATATTTTGCTAGATAGTTATCAAAATAAGATGGGATCACCTTGGTAAACTCCATGCTCAACCCCAAACTCATTAAACAAATCTTCGTTCCACAAATTTTGGAAGTTAGTCAAACAAAGGCAGTTATGAATAAGTTTGATAACTTTGACAGGAAAATGAGCTTTATAGAGGGTGTCAATAATAAAATCTCAAGGGAGTTTATCATACGCCTTCTCTAAATCAAGCTTAATAGCCATTAAATGCTTCCCGCTGTGCTTCATATTGAAAGAGTGGAGCACTTCTTGAAGGATAACAACATTCTTCATTATCTGTCTCCCCAAGACAAAGCTTTTTTGGTAGGGGCCAATAAGCTTACTCATTAGAGGTTTCATCCTATTAGCAACAACTTTTATAACGAGTTTGTAAACTAAATTACAAAATCTTATAGGATAAAATTTAGTAATTGAATCTAGATTATCCATTTTAGGAATGAGGACAAGCATTGTCTTATTTAAATTGTTATCAATCTCCTTAGAATCAAAGGCTTTACAAACTATATGATGAAGGCTAACCCCTACAATATGGTAGTATTTTTGAAAAAAATAAAGCATTAGACCCATCAATCCCCACCACCTTCAATGCCCCCATCTCAAAAAAAGCCAAATTTACCTCCTCCTTGCTGATCAGACTGCCCAAATGTTGCATTTTCGAAGCATCAACATTTATAAAGAACCCCTTTAGCCCATAAGCATTATTGTTGATGCTCTCTTTTGAAAATAGCTTTTTGAAATAATATATGGTATTTAAACGTAGCTGGTCAGGTTGCATAACCCAAGATTTCGAGTCATTTTTAAGCATCAAAATAGTATTTTTTTTTCTGCTTTTAGCAACCACCAAAGCATGATGCAAGGAGGTGTTTACATCACCAAATTAAAGCCAATCACTTCTAGCATTTTGACACTAAAGAATCTCCTCTTAAGATAAAATCTGCTCATATTCTTCCATAAGCTTCTTCTCAGTATTGAGCAAAAAGGCAGAAGAGTGTGTATTTAAAGCCCTTTGAATACATCCGAGTCGATTTAGCACCTTATGGTTTCTATAATTAATGTTCCCAAAGACTTCCTTGTTCCATTTCTGAAGATCAGAGGTTCAGGAAGTTTTTAAAAAAATCATAATATCCCCATCATACGTCCAATGAGAGGCAATGAACTGCTCTAAATCCTCATGTTGAGTCCAAGGAAGAAGAAACTTGAACGAAGTATGAGAATGAATAGCTCTCCCAGTGTTATTCATAACCACATAAATTGGACAATGGTTAGAAGCAACCCGAGGCAAGAGATAGAATATGGTACCAGGATTCAAAGTATACCAAACATCATTACCCATTGCTCTATCCAGTTTTTCCATTAAAAGACCTCTACACTAGGTGAATTTATGCCAATGGAAATCAAGGTCCATGATACTACAACTATCAACCCACTACATACAAGAATTGTTTCCCCCTATCCAAGAAGGCAAACCTCCTTTGTTCTCATGAGAGTATAAGTAAAGAAATGAAATCCCCATAGAAAAGCATAGGCTTATCAAAATTGCTAACAATCCTTTGAAGATTAGTTCATAGCATCTTCCTAAGCTAAGCATTAGGACTCCTATAGATTGCAACCATATCAGGGTGCCAACCAATACTATCCACAACACGACAATGAACATAATAAAAATTATATTCTAAAATTTGAATATGAAAGGTGTCACTCCACATTAACCAAATACCCCTAGAGTACCCATTAGCTTCAACACAGAAGGAATATGTAAATCCAAGCTTTGAAATTACATCATTTGCTTTTGAACCACTAACCCTAGGCTCAAACACAAAAATTAAGTTACATTTATATTTAGATATAAATCTTTAGCAACATGGTAAAACTTCTTTTTTCTTGACACTTGGTAATTTCAACTAATGAGAGATAAATCCATAAGAAAAAATAAGAAAAATAGAAAAGAGAGATCACTTATCATGGAAGAGAAAAGGTCCCTTCCTTCTTTGATAGTTGCAGCTAGCTCATTCTCTTCTTCATCTAGCTCCTCAGTAAAAGCCTCACTTATGTCATCTTGTAAAGAAGTATCATTAAGTGATTCTTTCACAGATGAAACTGATTCATCATTAGACAGGGTTTGTGAGGAAGCAATGGATTAAGGTGCTTCATCACCATTAATTTTGGTAACTGTTTTCATTAAAAGAGGCTTCACGACTAGAGGATTCTTCTAAAGGGTAAAATGTACGAGCCGCGTAGCAGAAGCAAAAAGGAAACGAAATCGCCAAAAGGATTCGCATTTCAGTTTTCAAAACTTTTTCAAAAACAAAACTTTGTTAAAACTCTTTAAACAAAACTAGGTTAGGCAATGTTTCAAACTCTTCAAAACTATGCCCTAACCTAGGGGTTTTATTGAAATCATTTTATCAAAACTCTTTTGGTAAAATCAATGAAATTTCAAACACTTTGAAATATCATTTTTATATCAAAACCCTTTAGACATAGAGGGTTTAGTCATTTGTCAAACTTCAACTTGTGTTTTGCACACAATTATTGAGAATATATATGGTTAAAGTTATAGGTCCTTTCATAAGGTTTAGGCATTTGTCAAACTCTTTGACTAAGGCCTAAACCTTATGAAAGGACCTATAACTTTAACCATATATATTCTCAACAATTGTGTGCAAAACACAAGTTGAATAAAGAATAGTAAGAAGCATAAATACCTCTTGCCCTCCTTCGTTAAGCTCCTCAAATGTAAAGCCTCTAGCTTGAGACATATCTAGCTTTTCCTAAAAGCTTGTTCTCTAATTCTCTATAAGAAGCTTAAACCTCCTCTCATTGGTTTTCCGAACGATTGATTCTTGCTCCTTTACTTGAGAATTTGAGACTTGAGGATGGCTTTGGACTTTGATTGCTTCTTCACACTCCTTTCCCAAGGGCTAATTGAAGATGAGTTTGTTCTTGAAGAAATTCTCTTCAAAACAAACTTCCTCCCATAATTTGATATGAATTTAAAGCTTTCTCACTCTAACTCTTAGAGAGTACCTCTCTCTAGCTCATTGGAGAAGATGATGAATAATTGCTCTATCATCTTCTAATTTCTTGAGATTGAATATGTTAGGCAAAAAGATGACACCTTTAGCTATTTATACCGTATACTTATCCGACCACTATTCCTTAAATGACTATGGTTTCTTGTTCTAGTTGATATTTTACTAAATGATTAGTCAATTACTCAACTAGATTAAGTATATAATTAGTAGGAATCACCTTTAAACCTTATTTAACCATATCTCATGTGAATTAAGCTAACATCTCATGTTAAGCTTAATTATTTTGATCATTAGTCCAAAACCATTTCAATTAGTCATATCCATTTTTATCTCATACAAACTAAGACTTAATTGAAATTTCTCTATTTTGAATTAAACATCCAGACATGCTAGGATCCTATAAATTTAATTACATGTTTAATTATATCATCATTAACAATTAATTAAACTATTTAATTAATCATTATTATGATACATACAAGCTAATGGGAATCACTATATGGTATGTGACTTACTAGGTTCATGTTCTTATTAGCAATGGGATAAAGAAAAATTTTTTCTTCCCACTAAGTGTGTTAAACTAATTTCACACTTAGTTCGAGAAGTCGTGTGTGATGTCTATCATAACATATCACGGCTACCTAATTAGAAATGAATGCTGGTGATCATATCCTTGACATAAGCATGGACCTCTCGACAATAATTACCATGCAATAAAATCCCTTCATCACGGATTTCCAATCTCTGCTAGGGTCATGGAAGAAGTCAAACCCTATGTGTTAGATCAAATGACTTCTATTCGATATGAGTTCTCAATAAACCAGTTCCAACTAGAAACTCTTTCTAGTGAACCTTATCCACTCTGATCAGATATTTGCATATCAAGAACAACCAAAAGTTATAGGATTCCTTCCTTGGTTATCCATATTAATGAATTCTTTCTTGGTTAAACCCTTACCCTAACATACCACTAATTATGGTCATCACATGCCATATACCAATACGTGACTAGCATTGGTATGTAAGTAGTAACAAACCATAGCCACCAATATGTTAGATAACATGTCACCTCTAGTTTAAGGATTATATGCACAATCATGATCTAGATGATGCGATATTGATTAGTAGGTGATAACCCATGTATCAATCATCTATCGTCACTGTTTAACTTAATCATCTTATGAGTGTCCACTTATTATCATAACATCACATGTCTGTAGTGTAAGACTCACTACTTTCATACTAACAATTATCCAATGCTCATCGTAGATGACAGTAGAGGTGATGGTCTTCTGGATTAATGGCGTCCCTACCAATAATCCTATAGCCATGAACAACTTTAAAGAATCTATTAAAAGTGCAATCTGTCACTCATATTCTCAAACTCTTTGAGAATAGATTCTTTACATAATACTTAAGGGACATATATATGTTCGATATAAGGAATGTATTCGCTTAAAGAACATATATACTAAAGCCAGTTAAGGTTTTTGTTTACATTCACATGCTGAGTGTACACTCTAATGCATACACTGCTAACATATTCCTCATTTTAACTCCCTTCAGGTTGCTTTTATCAGAAGTTTTTTTGAGATAAGATTTTCCCCCTTTTTCCAAATTAATAGTCGTGGGAATAGAAGGAGAGTTAGCATTAATTAACATCCCAGAAAGAACTATAACACCAACATGTTTAAGCCTGTCTAATTGATTCCCATTAGTCAATTGCAACATTAACCCTTGCTTATCTTCCATAACATTATTTCTATTGGTAATATCTTTGAGAGGAGCCTGATTTTTTATACCATTACATGGGGATTCACTTGTCACTTGCTTGTTAATACTGGTCTACTTCTTACTCGTAGGTATTTGATGTTCCTTTTTGCATTTAGCATCTCTTCTTCCTTTCCCCTTCACATTATTCCTATTAGTGATTGTGTTGAAGCGTTTAGAAGGTTCAGCTGGAGTCTCATTCTCAACATCAGTATTCTTTAATTCATCATAGGAAAGCATTTCAAATTTATTCCCTAGCGAATGATCTCTGATTCGAAAACCACCTCTTCTTGAAGAATTATCACATTCCATTTTACTATTAGAGGTATCATTTTCAATGGCCACCCTTGCAAATTAACCTTTATTACCTTCCTTAGTATTATATTCTACCCGTAAGAACTTACCAATAACACATGTTATCGCCTCAAGGACCTTCTTATAAGAGAAGTGGAAAGGAATTCTTGGAAAACAAACCCACACCAACATTGAGGACGAAATTAAGCTCATAGAATCAAAATTAGGATCCCACAATTGAGCTTTGAGATAGTGTCCATAAACCAACCACAGACCATCCAACAAAACATGCAAGTAATCTTATCTTCTATTAAACCAAACCACAAAATACCCATTCTCAAGGTTTATAACCTTAAAACCCCCTTTAGGTTTCCATAACTCTTGAATTTGATTGCACATTGCTTTGTAAATGAAGAATCTTCCCACTAACCAAACCAATATTGAAGTTTTCTAAGGCTGAATCAAAACAATCTTTGTCCTCTTTAGAGAAATAAATCATTGGTACTTTTTCTTCTCTATCAATCCCTTTTCCATCCCATCCATTATGTGGGGAAGAATTAACAGCTACATTATTCTATCATGCATGATTATTCTGATTTTGAGGTACCATGTCTATCTCGTTAGGCTTATTGGGGGAAACTCACCATTAGTTAACAGATCAAAATCATTATTTGACTCATCTTCTTCGTCAATGTCCATGTTCTTTAACAATTTTTCTTTAAATGATTCCTTTTCCTTTGATGATTTTGGGGCCTCTTCTACGTTTACATCATTAGATTCATGAAGCTTTACCTTGTCCGTCGAGCGATCATTAGGTAGGAGTAGAGCAGGCTATTTTTGGGCTAGCTCGTCGGCCGATACACAAGAATTCTCCATTAGGATTTTTCTAGCCTAAAAACTAACTTGAAAACCTTTTTTGCAATATTGAGTTCATGATTTTTGTTTGTTCATAGAACTTGGAATTTTAGCTAAAAAGTTGGAAAACCATCCATCTTTGCGGTTTGATAATTCAATTTACTTACATTTAATATTTAAAAATTAATTTTTTTAATATTTAATTATTTTAATTTTATTTAATAACCGGAACTTAAAAGTTATAAATTAAATAAAATATTATTTAAAATAATAAATTTAAAATTTTAATTTAAAAATTATGCTTAAATTAATTAATTATAATAATTTTAAATATTTTTATATTTTAAAAAATATATCAATTATTTTATTTAAGACTTAATTTTTAATAATTAATTTTTAATTTTACTAAACACTGCGTAACTACCAAAATTCTCTGCATCATTTAAACTTTTAAATAATGAGGAAGCTCCTTTCTAAACCTGATTGGTGCTACTGTCCTATCTATATGGACCATCGAATTTTGAGCCTATTCCAGATTATTAAAGACATGATGAGCCTATATTAAACTTAAGAGTAGGGATTATCTAACTAGTTGATGCCTCTAAATAGAATTCCGCCTTAATAAATTTTTAAATTAGAATTAGTCACCACAAATAAAAATATCTTTTTATAAAGTCTTTATTTTCTATTAAATAAAATTCAATTCCCCTAAATTATTTTCAAATGTTCAATTAAAGTCAAAATTAACTTTTTTGTTCAATTTACTTCCTCAAGTTACAATTTTGGATCAATCATTCTAATTAAGCCAAATTTAACCAAAAAAATGACTTAAATTGTAATTGAAAATTTATCTAATTTGATATAATTAGAGTATTTTGATCTAAAATTATAAATTAGAGGAATGAATTGAATCAAAAATTAATTTTATTCTTGATTGAATATTTGAAAAAAAAATTAGAAAACAAATTAAATCTTTATCCTTTTCTATTAGAACTCATCACGCATAAGATCTATCGACTGAAAATATAGATTTATTAATTACTAAATGATGATATAGGATCCAAAATGATCACTCAAAGGGTTGAACAACTAAGACCGTCATAGAGATTGAATAGCTCGGATTAGGTACCTCAATCTATGTAATTTGAAATTTCTAGAGACGTATAGATCAATAGCTAACTTGTCTTTTAAGATAGTTAAAAGATAAAATCTAATATTATCTAATAAGTGAGTTTAATCTAACAAATTCTCTAAAAATTATACTTCCTACTTAAGAGAAATAAGAGTATGTTTTCTACATAGATTCTACCATCTAAATCACTATAAATACCCTCCTATAAGAGTTAGGATTTGAGGTAAATGATCTCTCTTTTTCACCTATTATTAAATTCAATTTTTATAAAAAAGATTATTGACTTAAATATCGAATTGGTCCTTCAGGTTATCGGCCTAAACTTCTCTAACGACATTGTTTTAAAGGTTTACGAGGATACACACAACTCACCAGGTAAATATCGAAAAACCGGTTTTAATATTGTGTAATGAGCATGGAAATCACTATTAACAAAAAAAAAATGAATTTAAAATTATGATCCTTAAATTGCGTCTGCGCTGGCGGCTATAATCACCAGTACTTGGAGATGACAAAAGGTTCGAAGATTTTGAACTTGTCTCTATTAATATTTTCCGCAGGCAAAAAACGGTCACCTTTATTCTACATATAAAGGATAATAAGGGTAGTTGATTATGTCCTTGTTAATTAATTTTTCTTTTCTTCTATATTCTATATATTTGTTGACTTTTAATTTTAGCAAATAATTAGTGAAGCTAAACCTACTCAACTAAAGTTGAATAATAAAACTAAAAAACAAGTCAAATAACTGAGCACGTTTCTGTTTTCTCACATTCTAACTCTCTTGAATCTCCATTTTTTTAGGGAAATTTCCAGCAACCTCTGCGTTTCCGGAGAGGATGCCTTCTCCTCTTCATTTCTTTATTAGTATATATGATTAATATCAGTTTTTTTTAGTCAAATAAAGGCCAGTGTTTTAAAGCCTTCCTATGTAGTGGAACACCCTATTGAGTTTTTCCTTTCGGATTGATGACAGTGACACCAAGGTAGAGAGCTTTGGTGTCTGGGTTTCTAGTTTAAAGCCAAGGATCCTATTTTCTAAGAGGTTTGTAGGTACTTGTATAAGAATTTTTGAGATAAATTCCAAACCAAACGTCCTTAAAACTTTATAAGAATAATTGTTCAAAATAGAAAAGTGGAAGCATACTTGACTTCATTGATTCGTGGTGTGTAACGGGTAGGTGATCTTTTGAAGCAATGTACATGGTCTCTTTACCTCGTTATGGGAAAGCAACAAAAAGAAGATAAAACCTTAATATTATGTATATGTACTTCAGGAACCACAACTATTTATATTAGCTTTATTAGCTAAATTACCCTACTAATCTATCACAATTGGTAAAAGTTTTCTTAGATTTTTACATATTATAAAATAAGTTCCACACATTAATTTGAGATGTTTGGACCTTTAAAATAAATATAAAGATCAGTTAAAATAGACCCATTAATATTTATAGATAATATATATGCAAATCTAATTATGAATACATGTGTGTCCATGTGTCCAAATGCACGTAGATTAAGTCCAAGATTCAACAATCTCCCACATGGATTGGATGTCCATGTTCTATACACAAAATAATATGTATATAAATTATCATTTTACAAAAAATGACAAGTCACCAAATAATGTCATCTTAATCAATCTTGTTCATTAGTCTCGTCAATGTACGGATCAAAGAGGCTTTCTCCAAAACTAATCATCAACTAGACCCATCATCGATCACATGCAACCTAGATTGAGTGTGGATATGTAGCATGGAAGTTACATGAAAATATGATCAAAACATGCCTACTTCTAACTGGTCCCACCAAACGAAATCATATGACTGAAAACTATATCAAATTATTCAAAGTGAAGTAAAAAAACTGAATAGTTCATTAATAATGACAAAAACAATTGTCATTAATTACATTATTCTCAAATATAAAAGTTCAAATTACAAACTCCTAATAAATTCAGGCATCACTGAATACAATAACACCATATGAGAAGTATGCTCTATAAAAGCCTTTGGTGTTAACGCCTTTGTCAATGGATCTGCAACATGAAGTTTGTATCTATATGATCAATGTGAACCTGGCCACTCTAAACTCTTTCTTTAACAACAAGAAACATAATGTCAATATATTTAGACTTTGACAAACTCCTATTGTTATTTGAATAGAGGATTGTGGCTCTATTATCACAAAATAATTTGAGTGGCCTCTTAATCTCATCTACCACTCACAAATTAGAAATAAAATTTTGCATTTAAATAGCATGATTTGATGCCTCATAGCAATCCACAAATTCTGCCTCCATAGTGGAAGAAGCAATGAGTGATTACTTAACACTCTTCCATGAAATTTCTCCTCCAGTTAGTGGGTAAACAAAACCACATGTGGACTTTCTGCTATCTTGACATCCTGCAAAGTCAGAATCTGAATAGCTAATGATCACAAGCTTTTCTAACTTCCTGTATGTGAACATGTAATCCTTTATTTTCTAAAGATACCTTATAACTCTCTTTATTACTACCTAATGCACCCTACCTAAATTGGTTTGGTATCTACCTAACATCATGACTATGAATGCAAGGTCTAGACGAGTACAAACTTGTAGGTACATAAGGCTTCCTACTGCAAAAGCATTAGGAATGTCTTTCATGTACTTGAAATCTATTTGACTCATAGGGCATTAATCAAGCTAAATTTGTATCCCTTACTCACGGGAGTGTCATGTGGCCTACAATTCTGCATGTCATACCTTCATAGTACTTTTTCAATGTAGGCCTTTTGTGATAATCCTAGAATTCCTTAAGAACAATCTAGGTGAATATGGATTCCTAATACAAAAGATGATTCCCCAAGATCATTCATTTTAAAATTTTCTAAATTTCAAGGTCTCATGTAGTAATGTCACACTACTATAGGCAAGCAATATGTCACCCACATACAAAATTAAGAAGATGAATTTACTCCCATAAAACTTATGGTACACACAATCATCAACTAGATTTACCTCAAAATCAAATGATAAAATCACTTGATGAAACCTAAGGTGCCATTGATGGGAAGCCTATTTAATCCCATAGATGGATTTCTTTAGTTTGCAAATCATTTGCTTAGAGTTATTAGACTCTAGACCTTCAGGTTGCACCATATAGATTGTCTCATCAATGTTTCTGTTGAGAAATATTGTTTTAACATCCATTTGATGAAGCTCTAAATCTAAATATGCCACAAGTGTCAAAATGGTCCTCAAAGAGTCTTTCGAAGAAATTGGAGAGAATGTCTATTTATAATCAATGCCTTCCTTTTGAGTAAAACCCTTAGCAATAAGATGTGCCTTGTATCTCTCCACATTTCCTTATAAGTCCTTTTTGGTTTTGATAACCCATTTATACCCTGTGGGTCTCACTCCTTCATGCAATATGACTAGATCCCAAATGCCATTCTCCTTCATGTATTTTAACTCCTCATGTATGGCCTCAATCGAATTAGAAACATTTGATCAAGTAATCGCTTCATTGAAAGTGATACGATTATCTTCTAATGAAAAATCAGTATCCTAGTGTTCATTAATAAATACAATATAGTCATCTGAAATTGCACTTCTTCACTCTCTAACAGACCTCCCTAATTGCACTATTTCTAGAGGTGGTTGAGGTAGCTCTTCGAGTGTAATTGGGTGAGGAACATCAACTGGTTGATTTGGATTAGGGAAAACTAGATGACCCAAATCTTCAAGAAGCCCAACAATGTTTTGAGTAATTGGATGTTTTTCCTGTTCATGAGGCTCATTAAGAATAGATTACGGATAAACATTAGGAACAACTATAGGAAGAGGGACATTGCTCTCTTTAAAAACAAATTTAGTCAATCTATGTCCCCCCCCCCCCCCCCTAACTTGACCATCCTCAAAGAAGGGGGCATTTCCCATTTCAAAGAATGTTCTATTTTTTAGATCATAAAATTTGTAGCCCCACAATTTTTCAGTGTAACCTACAAAGAAACTATTAATTGTTCTTATATCCAATTTCTTTTTGTCAGGCCTATAAAGTCTAGCCTCAGCTGGACAACTCCATATACGCAAATGTTTAAGAGTAGGTGTTTTACCTATCCATAACTCATATTGGATTTTTATAGTAGTCTATGTATATAGACTACGCTCTTTAGTTCTTCTCCCCAAAGTGAGTGAGGCAAGGTTGTATAAGTAATCATACTCCTTACCATATCCTTAAGGGTTCTATTTCATCTCTCAACCACCCCATTCATGCTAAGTTAACCTGTCATAATATACTGAGGAGTGATCCTACACGCCTCTAGGTACTCAGTGAATGGCCCTGAACTTTACTCACCAGATCCATCATTCCTTCTGTAGTATTCACCACCACGATATGACCTAATAGCTTTTTATCTTTCACCTATTTGATTTTCAACTTTGACTTTAAAAGCTTTGATCATATCCAATGCCTCTGGTTTTTTTTTTTATGAATTAGATATAAATAACCATATAGAGAGTAATTGTCTATGAACGTTATAATGTATTGTTGACCATTCCAAGAAGATGTAGGAAATGGCCCATATATTTCTGTATGTACTTCTAAGACTTCTTTAGATCTCTCAGCTTCTACATTTTTCTTGTTTGTTGTTTTACCATTAATGGACTCTATGCAAACTCAGATCCTGATGAAGTGTTGAATGTTTCTAAAATTCCTTGTGACACAAGCTTGTCAATTCTCTTTTTAGAGATATGATCCAAACGCTTATGCCATAACTTATAAGAATTATCATCAATCAATTTTCATTTAGTGCCATGTGTATTAACATACAAGGTTTCATTATAAGTAGTTACATCAAGCAAATAAAGATTATCAAGAAAAGATAAAGTACTGGTACCCAAAAATTTAGAATCATAACAAAGACAACATTGTTTATTTCCAAATGAATAAACAAAAACTTCTTTGTCTAAAACAGGAACTGAAACTAAATTTTGTCTAAAAGACAATACAATAAATGTCTCTTTCAATTCTAAAATAAAACTAGACATCAAAGATAATTTGAAAACTGTAATTGCATGAACTTCTACTTTACTACCATCCCTCATATAGATGAATCTCTCATCATCACTTGGTAGGCAATATTTTTGGCAACCATGCAATGATATACTTATGTGACTAGTGGAAGCTAAATCTAACCATCAAGTATATCTAGGCACATAAACAAAATTGACCTCTAAACAAATAAGAGTTAGAGGCATACCTATCTTCCCGAGCCACACATGATACGTAGGGTAATCCTTCTTGACATAAGATGGATCCTTACAGAAAAAAATACTTAATGTCCTTAGACTTTTGTTTTTTCTTTCCATTGTCGACTGTAATCTCCTTGCCCTTCCTTTTCTTGTTGGGCCTTGAAGTAGGTGCCAAATTGGCTCTCTCAACCTTGTTTTGTCTCAGTCTATCATCCTCATGTGCTAAATGTGAGACGAGCTCATTCATTGTCCATTTATCTTTTTGATAGTTGTAGCTCACCTCAAATTAACTGAATTGAGGAGGAAAGGACATAGAACGAAGTATACTAAAAATAAACCAGGTAGAACCAACTTTAGTATCCTTAATCTAGAAATTATGTGAGACATTTCAAGAATGTACTCCCGAACATTTCCTAAGCTATTATACCTCATGGAGGTCAATTTATGTAGAAACATAATTGTTTCAGCCTTACCACTTTTTAAAAGCATTCCTCCAACTTCTCAAAAAACTCTAAGGCATTTTGTTCATTCGCAATGGTCCCCAAAAAAGTCTCTAGTATTGCACTCTTCTTGATCATAAGACTCATGCAGTTTGAGTGCTCCCACTGAGCCATTTCCCTCTTTTCATCAAAGATACTAGTAGTCATCAGCTCATTGGGGAGTTTCTCCCTAAGTGCCAATTTCATATCAATACAACCCAGATGAATCAGAATCTTTTGTTTCCAAATCTTAAATTTTGTTCTATTCAATTCAGGAATAGGGTTAATATTGGAAGCATAAGTAGCAAAGGTAACAACATTTACTGGAAAAAAATGTAATAACAAGGATATTCATACAAGCTCACAATTAAAACAAATAAAGATGGATTTTGTGTTCATAACTATCATCCCATCACAGAAAGATCGGCTGATACTGAGTCTAGTCTTTAGACTAAAAGTTGGTTCAGAGTAATCAATCTGGTGCAATGATGGAGCATTAACGATTATATTCATTCAAGTACTAGCCTTCCTTTGAACCGACTTAACACTCACAACGAATACCTAAACACTGTTAACCTCATCATCACATGCGATTAGAAAATTCTTCCTGACGATAGTTGTCTTCCTTTGAGTCGATAACTACCCTATTAATTATAAATCGCTACATTATCGTAGTTCTTCTCAATGGTTTTCACAGGAAAGATCACTTTGGTGGGATGCAGCTTCAACCGTTCATGAACTACTTGACATGCTAGTTAAGGTAATCTTAGATCGATATGAATAAAAAATATATTTATATGTAGTATAAATAACCTAATACTACATATAATTAACCTATTATTTTAAAAATAAATAAATAAATAAATAAATAAAATTGAAGCAATTGATGATCATTAGCCAATAAACAAGCCATTACACAAGTTTGATCTCTCAAAGAAAAACTATTGGCTGAATATATATACTACACATTTAATAAAAATTATATGTAATTCAACTTACATTGGCCTATGAAAATTACACGTAATTCAACTTATCCAAACATAAGCAATTAATTATACCTCTGGCTAATTCAACGAATGTTTAAAAAAAAAAAAAAAGGTAACGCATAGAATAAAACCAAAGCCGTCATCAATTTGTCTCTCGTAAATCACCTCATAATCCAAATTTACAAAGCCAAACAAAAACAAATTGTTGGCAGTAAATTGCCCAAAAAACGCAGGCCAAATATTGAATTGTCAAAGAAAATTAGCAAATTGAGAATATGGGACAAATTATTCAAATAATATTGACCCTAAAAAATAAAAAAGATAAATTCAATCCCCATATCATAATCCATGAATCAATGGAAAAGGAAAAATTAATTTTATAAATCTCGACTCGAACAATTTCCATTGGAAAGCGCTCTGATACTAATTATAAGAACTTTTGAAATAAATCTCAAACTAAACGTTTTTAAAAGTTAAAATTTTACGAGAAGAATTGTTCGAAATAGAAAAGCGAAAACATATCTGACTCCATTGTTTCGTGGTATGCAACGGGTTAGTGATTTTCTGAAGCAATATACACAATTTCTTTAAGTCGCCATGAGAAAGCAACAAAAGGATGATAAAACTCTAATTTTGTGTGTATGTGCTTCAGGAACCACAACCCTATTTATAGGAATTTTATTAGTGAAATTACCATATTGACCCATCACAATTGATAAAAACTCCCTTAATTTTTACATATTATAAAATAAGTCCACACATTAATTTGAGATGAATGAGCTTTTAAATAAAATATAAATATCACTTAAAATAAATATATTAATATTTACAGATAAAATATATACAAACTCAATTATGAATACATGTACATCTACATGCTCAAATTCACATGGATTAAGTCCAATATTCAACAACTTATGGTCTCTAAGATCTTTGCAAAATCTTCAAGTTTTTTTTTTGTTTAAGATGCAGATATGGGGTTTCATAAGTAAAAAATTATTGGTCGTACTTGTCACTGACAGTAAGGTCTTGGTGATGTTATATCAATTCCTCAACTTCCTGGGTTTAAGTGTGGTTGAGTTATTTCTAACAATTTTTAAGCCTATGCATTGGTGCTTCTTTCATTCAAATGGTGGTCTTATTTCATTTCGGATAAGATTTATTGGTAGAACTCTTTGTTCGAATAGTTTTTGCTTATCAGCAATCACTTTAGCTTCAAGCGACTAAGACAGGCTTAGGACGGAAGGGGGCAGTTTAGGATTAGGTCATTGTGTCGTATCTGTCTTGGGCCTTAGGTCCATTATTCAAAGCCCATTTAGGGGGCTAGTATTGGTGTACTTGATTTTCCTTTTTATTTTTTCAGGTTGAGTGTACTAACTTGTAACAATTAGGTTTAGGCCTTCATTCATCAATTATTATTTCTATTGGAAAAAAAGGGGTTGATTAGGACAATATGATCAGTGATTATTTTAGACAAAACATGGCTTAAGAGATATGAGATAATTTTTATTCAAATTCTTATGAGTTAAATATGCAAAGTCTCACATGAATATTTATTTGATTCATGTAAATTCATTTTTAGGGTGGATGTGTTCAAATCCTAATGACTGGTTCAAATTGATTAAATAATATATGGTGTTATAAGTTTAATCTCTTTTTCTAAGATGAAATATAGTTTTACATGTTAGTATACAGTGATATTCAAAAATAAAGAGCGCGGAAAAATAATCACACAAGAAGACATTTGTTTGTTAAGGAAATTGTTCAAGAAGGCCCCTTCTCAATTTTTGGAATGCAAAAAGCATCACTAAAGTTGTTCAAAGATTGTATAAGGAGCATCATCCAAAGGTCTTTATTCAATTAATTTGTCAGTACACAACTCCATAATATCTTACTATCTTTTATATTTTCAAGAAAATTTGACATATGTTGTATTAAGTGAGCTTATAAAAAATTATTATTATAAGCCTAAAATTAACTAGTCTCATAGTTAAAAATGAGATGCCTATTTCACATAACAATAATCAATAAAATAAGTTGTTCTCTGTCCCAGTTATTTTGTGCATATATGAGTTAATTTTATGTCCACGAATTGCATCTAATGTATTTGTTAAATAGTTTTTAGAGAAAAGAATTTGTCTAAAAACGAAGTTATTTGATCTAAAAATGGAATTTCTAAGTAAGTGGAATTACTTGAGCATAATTTGGAGTGTTTTTGAAGAGTTTCGAAGCATTTTATAATGGCACGAGCCATGCTGATCCATCATGGGACCGTGCGGGTGACCCGTGTGTTTTTCGGTGAAGAATTCAGACTAAAATCATGATAAATAGTAATTAAAATGGGGTAATGCACAGGTCGTGTGCTGAACCGTGAGTCGAAGTGAAAATCTGACAGCTTTGACACTTTTTAGTATTTTGAGCATAACTTGAGTTATAGATGTCCGATTGATGTGCGTAAGGTACCATTGGAAATCTAAGAGTGATATCTACAACTTTTATGAAGATTACTATTGTCTCAAGGTTCAGGATGACCCCTAAGATAACTTGTGGCTCACATTCTAAGCTCCAAGTAAGACTATGTCCACACACAAGAAAAGCACAGGGTGATAAAAAGATGAGAGTGTTAGGCGAAAAGATGATACACTTACCTATTTATACTCATACTTCTTCCAATAAATTTTCCTTAAATTAAGGAACCATATTGAAAAACTATGGTTACTTGTTCTAGTTGATAATTGACTATTTGACTAGTCAATTAAGTATAAAATTAGTAGGAATCTTCATTAAATCTTAATTAATCACATCTAATGTGAGTTAAGCTAACATCTCATGTTAAGCTTAATTATTTTATTTATTTGTCCAAAACCATTTTACTTAATCATACTCGTTTGTATCTCATACAAACTAAGACATAATTGAAATTTTTCTTTTTATGAATTAAACATCAAGACATGCTATTATCTTTGTAAATTTAATTACATGTTCAATTATATAATCATTAACAATTAATTAAACTCTTTAATTAATCATTAATATGATAAATACAAGCTAATGGGAATCACTTTTTTAGTATGTGACTTACTGAGTTCATGTTCTAATTAGCAGTGGGACAAAGAAAACTTTTTTCTTCCCACCAAGTGTATTAACCTAATTCCACACTTAGTCCCAAAATTCATGGTTGACATCTAGCATTCCATGTCATGACTACCTAATTAGAAAATGAATGTCGGTGATCATATCCTCGACATAAGCATGGACCACTCAATCATAATTACCATGCACTCAAATTCCTTCATTACAGATTACCGATCTCAGCTAAGGTCATGGAAGAAGTCAAACCCTATGTGCTAGATCATATGACCACAATCCGGTATGAGTTCTCGATAAACTTGTTCCTACTAGAAACTCTTTCTAGTGAACCTTATCCACCCTGGCTAGGGAATTGCATATCAAGAATAACTAGAAGTCATAGGATTCCTTCCTTGATTACCCAAGTTAATGAATCTTTTCTTGGTTAAACACTTATCCCAACCTGCCATTGATTATGGCCACCTCATGCCATATACCAATACATGACTAGCATCAGTATGTAAACATTAATAAACCATAGCCTCCAATATGCCAGATAACATGTCACCTCAAGTTTAATTATTATATGCAAAATCATGATCTAGATGATGCGATATTGACTAGTAGGTAATGACCCACATATCCA
>CAOJBK011690178.1:0-10311 GCA_948294925.1 Codiaeum variegatum
TAAAACATCTTTTCACAATTTATCTTTATTGCAAAAAGAATTTTAATTTTTTGAAAATATGACTTTTTTGTGCAAAATAAATATTTACGAAAAAGTTGCGTATTAACGAAAAATTAAAAATTTTCGTAATTGAGAAAAAAAAAATTTTTTTTGCGAACAATTACACTATACTTAATATTTATTTCGTAATCTAAATCATTTTTTTCGCAATTAATCTTTATTGTGATAAATGTTTCAATTTTGCAAAAATATAAATTTTTTCATGTGAAACACGTATTTACAAAAATGTTCATGTATTAACAAAAAATATAAAAAAAATTGCAATTACAAAAAAAAGCAATCCTTTGCAAAAAAAAAAAAATCAAATGCTTATATATACTTTTACAAATCAAGATATTTTTTTTCATAAATTTTATAGGTATACATATTTATAATTTTATCTCATGTTATATTAATATTTCTCTTTTTTATTAGATAACTTGCTATTGCAAGTTAACATAATTTATTTTTTAAAATATTTTTTATTTTATTAATTACAAATTACTTTCTTATTTGTCCATTAAAACAAAGTAAGATTACTTTGTTTTAAACAAAGTTATACAAGAAAATCCCTATAAGAAGATTTAAAATAGAAATCATATCTTTTATTTAATTAATAAAATAATACATATCCTGAGGGAGATACATACAAAAGGAATACCAAAATGCTATTTATTACCAAACAAAGGAAGTAACATATGTAGTAATAATTTTCATTGGGTGTTTTAAGCATTACCAAACAATTTTTGAAGTTTAACAACCACCTTCATATCCAACTGAAAGGCTTTAGTAAGAACATTAATGTTAATTGGTGGAGTAGACCCAAAGATTGCATCAACTATCTCAATAACTCCAGGACTTTGGCTACTAAATGAATCAAAAGAAACTGCAGGTGTCTTTCCAATATTCATTTCGAAGTGAATGAGACCAAATGGGATCACAAAAACATCTCCAAGATGCAACACTTTAGCGAACAATTTAGGAGGGTTTGATGTGACAAAACCAGCCAAAAGAGTGCCTTGTGTTACTAACACTATTTCTGTAGCTCGAGGGTGAATGTGAGGAGGGTTTAAGCCTCCATTTGGAGCAAAGTCGAGTCGAGCTACAGAGACACCAAGAGTATGAAGTCCTGGTAGATTGTCAACATTTATACGAGTTACATTTGATCCAACCCTATTTGTCTTGGAGAGGGCTTGTATCAAATGCAGAAGCAAATGAATATGCCAAAGCCAAAAGTGCAAAAGATAAAAGAAAATGAACACTTTCCATGTTTTTTTTTTTAAATCTTAAATTTATCAAGAATGAGGTGGTGAGAAATCTTGCATGCATACACGACTATTTATAGGTGAAAGTCTCTTAATCTTATAATTTTTTTTTATTATTTCTCCCAGAAATCATGCATTTTTTGGATCAAACCAATCAATTTTATTATTTTATTCAGTATAAATATTGTTACTGTATTCATTGAATACACTTATGAATTTAATTTTTAGTTTAGGTCAATAGCTTTTAAAAGAAGAGGATTAGCTGTTTTAACTTCAATTGGTTGTGTAGAATAGATAAGTTGGATTAGAAAAAAATAATTCAAATACTCTAACTATTCAATTACAAGTTGGGTTTTTCCCTCAATATTAATAAAAGAAAAAAGATATTTGATTCAAAAAAAATAAAAATTATAAACAAAATATTACAAAATGAAATAATAGGCAATATTTATTATATTTGTTATATAATATAGATGGTTATTTACAAAAAAAAAAGTACAAACTTTCTATTTAATTACGTTTTTAGTTTTTAATTTTAACAAATTTGGTCATGTACTAATTAATTTTACAAATTTGGTCCTCCATGCCTACCGAAAATGCCAAATCATCCACCATGTTAGTAAATTTAAATCTTTTAAAAAAATTAAAATAATTTTTAACGGTTATTTTTTACATTAAAAAATGTTAAAAAATATGTTTTTTAAATTTATTTTATTATTTTGGATGAAAGTTTAATCTTCCCTCTCAAACTTTTCTTAAATGTTTAATTAAGGATAAAATTAATTTTTTATCCAATTAAGTCCCCAAACTTGTAATTTTGGACAAAATCACTCTAATTATGCCAAATCAAGTAAATTTTTAATTGCAATTCAAATCAATTTTTTGCAAAATTTGGTATACTTTGAGTGATTTGATCCAAAATCACAAATTAGAAGAGTTAATTGGACCAATAAATAATTTTATCCTTAATTGAACATTTGAGAAAAATTTAAAAGACAAATTGAATTTTTATCCTTTTTTTTTATTTTCAAACTAATGACATGGTTTATGATGAGACATATGATGTGGTAAAAATATTATTATTTTATTAACTCCGGTGAAGCCATATAAGTATGAATAATCAGATTCTGAATTTGTGACCCATTTTACCAAAATTGATGAGTACATGACTCGATTTGTCAAAATTAAATGTTCGTGATAAAACCGTAGTTAAATTGAAAGTTTGTGATTTTTTTTGTATCTGACGTGGTGGATACGTAAGCACGAATGACCGAATTTTGGATTTGTAACTCAATTTGCCATTGATGAGTGTATAATCTAATTTGTTAAAATTAAAAGTTTGTGATAAAAAATGTAGGCCTTATTTGGCATTGTTTTAGCAAAAAGTGCTTTTGAATAATTTTTTTATAAATATTTTGTTAAAAATACTTTTTAAAAATTATTTTTTTTTTAAAACAGGTAAATTGGTGTTTTTTTTTCAAAAGCAAGTTTTGAAAAGTAGTTTTAGAAAAAATATAAAAAATTAATTAATTAAATAAAAAAATTCTAAAATCACTTTTACAGTATCCAATAACAATACTAATTAGGCTCGTAATTAACTTAAACTGTTCTTATTGTAGTGTGAGTAGGCCAAAGCCAAGAAGGAAATGAACATTTTTTTTTTCTTTTTTTTGATAGTAAGAAACTTTATTTAGCTTTAATTTCTTTTAGGTTGTGG
This sequence comes from Codiaeum variegatum, assembly GCA_948294925.1. Classification (NCBI taxonomy): domain Eukaryota; kingdom Viridiplantae; phylum Streptophyta; class Magnoliopsida; order Malpighiales; family Euphorbiaceae; genus Codiaeum; species Codiaeum variegatum. Next base: position 3,022 of record CAOJBK011690178.1, read on the forward strand.
GAAATCTTTCATGAATAAGGTATTTTAATTTTTGCAAACCAAGCTAACACATTGTGATATTTTAGTGTTTGATTAATTATAAATTTCTGCTAATTATATAGCTGATATTAAAGAATGAGATAAGCAAGACATATGAGTTAATAGTAGCTCCATATATATGGGAAAAAACTTTAGAGTGTATAAACAATTTCAATGAAATAAAAACATTTGGATTAGAAATGGATAGTGAAGTTTTTTCACAAGATAAAAATTATGTAAAAAGTACATTTATTATACTTATTAATTTGAAATGTGAGATAAATTTATACACTTGCACAAAAATTCTTTATATAATCAAATTATTTGCTGATATTGGTACTTCATAATCCAATAGAGATTTTTAATTAAAATTTTCAATACTTATCATTAACTTTTTAGATGAATCATTTCAAATAATTTTAAATTTTAAATTAAGTCAAAAATTATTTAAAATAATAAATTAAAATTTTTAAATTTAAAAATTTAAGTCATTATATATTAAATATAATAAGTAATTTGATTTTAAAATATTTTTACAATTTAAAATATATATCACTTATTTTATTCAATATTTAAAATTTAAAACTTGTTAAAACTTGATAAAGAATAATTCAAAAGAAAGGGTGATTCTCAAATTCATGAATGGGCTTGATTCAAGATCCTCAAGCCTCAAGATTGAGCCCTTATGCAATTAAGACACTTCAGGCCCATAACTCGAAGCTTATGGCGAGATCCATGAACCATAATCCTTGAATCAAAGATGGCATCCATTCTCTCCTTAGGCGAGTAGAGGCCTTAGGTCTATGATCAATGCCTCTCTCTCAGGCCCATGGAGAGATCCTAAATTTGAGAGCCCAAATTCAGAGGCCAACTCCATATCAATTTTGGATTAAACCTCACTTTAGGTCCCTGAACGAGGTCCTAAACCTCTAATGGATCAGACTTTGAATTTTAATACCCTTATTTTAAGCCCCTTGACGAGTCATCCAACCCAGCGCTTGAAGTTCTTCCCAACTCCCCGGATCGAGATCCACCCAAATCCATTCTCCAAGGAGATATTGTTCATGAAGTATCTAAATTGAGGCCCACACTTGTCATCAAAGGTCCATAACCAAAATACGAGATTCAAAGGGAAAGTTTTCAAGCCCAAGCCCACTCCAGAGGACTTTAGGGCAGGTCTCCACCGCCTTAGAGGAAACTATATAAAGAGCGCTTAAACCTTCGGTTAAAGGATCCGATCATCAACACTCAAAATATTATCTCTTTGCTCTAGTGAATCTTAGATTTACCTTAGATTAGAACTTCTAATCCCTTAGACCTAAACTGCTACTGTATCACCCGAGTGACGCGATTGCCTATATCTCCACCAGTGGAAGAGGTTAACGATTTTACCCTATGTACCACCCATCTCCTCCAAACTAGGAGCTCTCGACGATGGTTTAGCCTATATCTGGGCGAGAAAAATCCATCAAGAGCCCTAGAAACGGCGATCGGTGGAGACATCCAAGCCAGCTCCAGGGACACTTATTAGGACCTAAGTTTACTCTTGTATTCCTTTGTTTATTATTTATTTCCTTTGTTTCAAGCATTGTACTTAGAAAATACCAAAAAAAAAAATACTATTTGGGTCATTATTTGTGAGTTTTATATAATATTCATCTTGGTTATCATATTCTTAGTTTGCAATTATCCGACCTAAACTTATACAAGGAACCCAAAATATTGATTTATTGAACTGAGAATACTTTGACCGATTTACTCAAGTATGAGTGCCCTTAATAGTTCTGGATACCAAATTCTTCACAAATATAATTGGCATGCCCGGTGGGACCTTCTCTAAAATAGTAATATGGCTGAAAAATATCAAAAACAGACTAAGAAAATTGGTGACCGCTCTAATGATCTTGTTGATCCTATGACTGTAGGTCTAGCTAGGGTTGAGCATGGTACTTGAAAATACCGAATTGGACCAAAGTACCGAACCGATTTAGTATTGTATTGTAAAAATTTTAGTACTTTAGTGGAGAACTGTACCAAATTGTACCAAAATTTTTAATTTGGTACGATACTGATTTTTAACTCATATTCGAACTGATAACTATACCGAATTGAAATGTATTGTATTGATCAGAAAGTACTGGTACCGAACCAAATATTAATGTAATATTATATAAATTTACAGTATTAATTAATCAATTTATATAAAAAATCTTTAAATTATAAATTTTAGACTCAATATATATTAATTATACCTGTATATTATATCAATTAATTGATATTTATATAAAATCCATTAAAATTTAATATTTAAATCTATTATACATATAAATTAGACTTATTATTATATCAATTATATAAATAAATTTTAATAAATCTATTAAAATTCAAATCATAAGTGTATCATTTGAGAATATTTGGCCAAACCAAAATACTGAAGTACTGTACCGAATAAGTACCGGACCGTTTTAATATTGTACTGTAAAAATTTTGGTACTTAGGGTGAAAATTGTACTGAACTGTACCGAAAAATTAATTTGGTACGATATTGATACTTACCTCATGACAGACTTGAACCGGACCGTGCTCAGCCCTAGGTCCGGCTAAAGGAAATATGAATACTCGGCCTCGATAAGTGATCATCCTGGGTGAATTACTAGCCCTTCCCCTAAGAGATATCACTGAGGGGGATACCAATGATGAATACAACAGAGAACTCGAGCTACCCAGGCCGAAGACTCTATTCAAAGTCAATATCGATGCTATCAGATTAGCAGTAGCTCTGGCGAACATAGATATGTATACGAGCTTTATGAATCAAATGACCCAGGCTATCATATAATTATGGAGGAAAACAGAGGTGCATAGAACAGGGTGTATAACACCATTCAGACCTTCATCAATTCTGTAACAAACATCACCAACATTCTCGATGGGAGGTATAATGATATAGCTTCCAATCGGGAACCCCGCCCCGACAACATCGGCCACAACCGATGAGAGAAGAGTTGCAATATGGTGAGGTGAGGATTGCATAATAGAACAATATCGGTTAGGGATATCAACAATGCAATCCAGTTCAATACCAACAACATCCCATACCACCTCCATTCTAATCTCCATTACCACCTCAGGCCCATGCCTCAGTCCCACCACTAGTTCAAGCTCCAATGCTGCCTCTGTTACATCATCAAGCACCTATACCACCCTGAGGCAATTATATAGCTCCCATTCCTCAAGGGTAGCCTATCAAGATGCATCCACAGCCAACCTCGATTATGAAAACCTAGGGCAATGGAATTAGAATGAGTTGGCCAGGCAAGTATAAAGGATGGGGATGCAGGTTGGGAGACCTCCTAGGGAACCTTATGGCCAACCATATCATGGGTTGATAGATGCTTTTCATCTGTTCCCAAGAGGATATAAAACTCCAGAGTTTACCATACTCTCTAGAGATGACAATGTCAGTATAAAGGAACACCTCTCTCGGTTCACAACGCAATATGGAGAGGCCTCATCCAGTGGTTTCCTTAAGCTTAGGCTCTTTGAAAATTCCTTAATAGGAACCATTTTTGAACAGTACAGCTTGCTCTGACTAGATAGTATTCACACTTAGGAGCAGATGGTCAGGGCCTTCACCAATGAACTCCACAGTTCTGAGCTAAGTATTACCTTGGTAGACCTAGCCAAGATTACTCAAAACCCTAGGAAGTTGCTGAGAAGTATAAGGCAAGGTTCAAAAAGTTGAAGACCCAATGCCCTACAAGAGTTCTCGAGTTAGAGCTGGTACAATTGGCCTTTGGAAGCATTAATATGGACATCAAAGAGAAGTTCCAAGGAATAAAGTTCTATGACTTCTGTGATCTCCTGGATCGAGTAATGAGATCTGAGTGAATGCTCAAAGAGAAGGAGCAGAAGAGGCCTGCTCGATCCCATTATAAAGACCAAGTGGCATACTTGGTCCCAAATGAGGAATCTATATTGGAGGAATAAATAGACATTTGCATGGCTGAGTTGAAGGCATGGAATCCATATTCATGCCATGCTCACAGGCCTTTATACAAGAAGAAGTAGGAGACAAACAAATTGGCCAAGGAGTATTCCTTCGATATCTCCAAGGTCGAGGAGATAGTTGATCTGCTTTTAAAATAAAGGCAAATCGAGTTGAGTGCAAGGCATGTAATCCCAACCCAGAAGAGAGACCAAAGGTGTATTGCAAATGGAATAATGTCAATAGGCATTACACCAACAATTGCATCACCTTTAGAAATGTGGTGTAAATGGCAATTGAGTAGGGTAGCCTATTATTTCCTAGAAAAGACAAGACTGCTATTGAGACCACTCCATTCCCTAAGGGGAAAAAGGTTGGCATTAAGGTGGGTATGATTACCATAACTCCACTAGGTCCGGGAAAACCAGGAAATCAAATTGATCACCCAATGATGAAGTTTGACCTAGATAATGGGGTCCTTGAGAAACCAGTTGTGAGGCCCCGTCCGAGCTCGCAGGATTTCCCAGCGCGCTTTCGAGTTTATGACTCGAGGAAACCAACTATAAGGGGTTAGATTGCACATGGCCTTATGGTTATGGGTAGGTCCCACATTTATACATTCCACGTGTATCCATTGGTATATACGTGTGATGTGTTAGAGTCACCACTTAATTTTTAAGAAAATAATTTTTCCCTAAGTGATTAAAAAACCATTTTGCAAAACTCCATTTTTATAAAAAAAAAATTGATTATTTTGCCCAATTTAAGAAAAATCTAGCCCTCAAACCATAGTGTGAACCCTTATTTTTATACCATCACATCCAACCCATTAATATGAGCCTAATGAATCTGACCGGACTCAAATCGGACTTCAAACAGAAACCTGAAAAACTGAATTGGATCAGACAGAACCTGACCCATAAAATCAGGCCTAGAAAAAAACCAACTACATCCAAAATACTAAAGTTGGACAAAGTGCACTGTTCTAGACAAAAATTAAATCTTTCAAACACCTAACACTTCTTGCAAATTACCAGCCTGTAATTGACTTACCCTTTTTTATTCAAAAGAGCTGATACTCAAATTTCTTTTTCTCTTTTTAAAGGTCACCATGTCTACCGGAGATATCCCACCTGCCAATATTGCTGATGATGCCATTGCTACCACTGTATCTGGTACTCCTACTGCTCTACCCACTCCAATTGCACCAACTGACATTGCTGACATGCTTGCTGCATTTATGCAAAGATAAGAAGAGACTATGAAAGTCCAACAAGAAACCTTTTCTACCATGATGCAAAGCCAATAGCAAGCTGTACTGGGTAAGGTCCAAGCCATGCTAACTTAAGTTAGGACCCAGTCCAATAACCATGCCTCAACCTCTTCCAACTCTAGCAAGGAAGTCTTAGCTGGTGAGGTCATTGTCCTGAATCCACAATCTAGCAGTGGAAACAGTACCCCAATCACTTTAACTGTGGATCCTTTCTCAACAGGAGTTGAAGACCATCAATTCCTCAAAACCATGGCTGAAAATATGAAGAAATGGAGAAGACTCTTTAAGCTCTTAAAAAGAAAGAGAAGGCCTTGGATGTAAAGGCCCTAAGACCTTTTTCTAAAACAAGACTTCCACCCAAATTTCAAATGTCACAATTTGAAAAGTTCAAAGGCACCTCGTACCCATAGGCTCACTTGAGAATTTATGACGGGGCAGTCCATCCCCTTGAAGTGGAAGGCGAGCTCCTTGTTCAGCTTTTCCAACAGTCGCTTGATTGAGTTTAACTTGTCCTTGCATATTGATTTTAATAAAAAAAATATGGAGCTTATTCAAATTTAGAAATCTAGATTAAGTTGGACATTTAAGATCGCAAACCTTTCCATTTGATGGCTTGAACTCGCTTTACAACCATGGATTTTAAATCATTTTAAGATATGGGTATGAACCCAAAATGAAAATCCAAAATTTTTAATGAAATAAATTATAGAAATCAAAATGAAAAAGGAAAAAAAAAATAGCGAGAGAAGAAACCGGATAAAATTATGAACTCACATATTGATGGTTTCCTCGTCTTGAATCAATTATCTATCTCCAAATAAATTATTTTTCAATTATGGAGTTGGAACTAAAATAATAAAATCTCATATCTAATATTGAACAAATGTAATCAAAAGAAAAAAAATATATGGAAGTGAAATCAAAAGAAGCAAAAGACAACTAGTAGGCAAAATCCAAAGAAAAAATAAACAGAAAAATAATTTCTTAAATTTTAATTGAGAAAGAAACAAAAAGGAAAAAAAAAAAGAGAAACACTGAAATTTAATTGAGAAGGAAAAGAAAAAAAAGGACAATTTGAAAATGCAAACATAATTACATGTTCAAATTTCCTAATGATATGATTTGAAAAGACAAAACTTAAGGCTGGTTTGATATTAATGTGTTTTTTTATTTTTTATTTTTAAATTTTAAAAATAAAAATATGAAAAATATTATTAAAAAAATAAATTTGATAATTTATTTTATATTTATAAAAAAATAAGTTAAAAATAGAAAAAATAAATTTTAATTTTTAAAATGTTATTTTTATTTTTTTGAAAAATAAAAAACAGAAAATAAAAAATGATGCTGAGTTTATTCTTTTTGAGAAAAATTAGTTTACTAATTCAAATTTAGTATATGGAAGAACCATTTTTGGTGTTTTTATCCAAAACTTAGACCGTGCTAAAGAAAGATTCCATTTTTTTTTTAATTTTCAATTTCTTAATTTTCAATTCTAAATTTGAGATTTCTTATTTTTCAATTTCTTAGCCATTTCATCTTAATTAATGGTAAATTTTAACAAAATAATTAAGTAATTAGACTAAATCAAATATTAAAAAAAAAAGATTATACCAAATCTTAGAAACATGTATTAAATAGTAATTTGTACTTAAAAAATAGTAATAAATAATTGTTGGCACAATACAAGTATTAATAAATAATTAAAAATAAAAAGTAGAAAAGGAGGGAAAAAAAAAGGAAAGAAAGCTAGTCTCTTGAACAGGAAGGAAGCAAGGCAAAAACCCAAAGCCAAAACCCTTTTGCATTTGCGTTGCGGCGGCTAAGCAAAACCCACACTTCTGAGTTCTCAGTTCTCAAACTGACAAAACAAACAGCAAAGAGCAATGGCTCAATCGTTGGAATTGTTATTGATTCAATTCTTGATGCCGGACAATGACGCACGGCGGCAAGCGGAGGAGCAAATTAAGAGGTTAGCCAAGGATCCACAGGTGGTCCCAGCCCTAGTTCA
>CAOJBK011690240.1:0-11952 GCA_948294925.1 Codiaeum variegatum
GATTGGAGAAAAGGCTTAATGATTATAAAGAAGTTTGGGAAAAAGAATTATATAATGTGCTATGCAGCTACCGAACTATACTTAGATCAACCATAGGCAAAACACCTTTTGCACTTACATATGGTTTAGAAGTTGTAGTACTGATGGAGATTGGTCTCCCAAGCTATAGGTGGAAAGAGATGATGATATAAAACAAATCTTATAGCTTTGCTTAATCTAGATCTTATAACATCATACATGCAGAAGGTGGTGAGGTATCATGATAAAAATTTCAAAAAGAGGTTCTTTCATGAAGGTGACTTGGTGCTAAGGAAGCCATAAATCACAAAAGGAAATGCAAGAGTTAAAAGATAGAGTCAAACTTGGAAGGCCCCTATAAGATCACCAGGGTAATCAGTTTAGGTGCATACAAGTTAGAAGGTATGACAGGAAGAGCTATCTCAAGAACATGGAACTTTGATAACTTCCAAATCATTTATTAATAGTATATAGTTTTATTTTTATTTTTTTTTGTGTGTTTTTTCACTTTTTGTCATTTTGTTTAATTTCTATAGCTTTTTAAGTATGACTCTATTTTATAACCTCAGTGCCTATGATCTCCATAAGGCCTTAGTGCCTACGATCTCCATAAGGCCTTGGTGCCTATGATCTTTATTTAGTCCTCGGTGCATATGATCGCTATTAAGTCCTTTGTGCATATGATCTCCATTAAGCCTTGGTACATACAATCTCCAATAGGCCTCGGTGCCTACGATCTCTATTAGGCCTCGATGCCTACAATCCCCATTAGGCCTTGGTGCCTACAATCTCCATTAAGGCCTTGGTGCCTATGATCTTTATTAGGCCTTCATGTCTATAATCTCTATTATAGTTTGACAATAAAGCATCATCAAACAGATAGGCAAAGTAACATCATTCAGAGGACTCACTAGAAACTCGTTGAAAACATATCAACAAATTTTTATCTAATAAATATAATATATCATTCTACGATTTATCTAATGATTAAATTATATAAACTTATGCCATGCTATGTTATAAATTTTTTAAGTTACAGATCAAAAAATTAAATAGATGAAGGATGGAAAATGGGATCAGACAAAATCATAATTAGGTAGTCCAAAAAAAATAATACAAGTACTAAAATTTAAAGGGACTAACAAAATTCCCACAAAAATAAAGTTTACAGAGATAAAAAGTTAATTCTGAAGAGCTCCCTCTAACTCAACTATAAGGTTTGGATCACCTGGTTCTTTAGCCAAACAATCTGCAATAATCTCTATTAATGGTAGTAAAGAACAGACATGCTCATTAGCTGGATGATCAGGTTTGACTTCTTTGATAAAGTCGACATCAATATTTGGGCACTTCTCCTTAACTAGGTGATGAACCTTTCCAAGGACACTATCTATTGCATCACTAATGAGGTCTAGATCTTCTTCATGGTATTTTCTCTGAAGATCCACAACCTTTTTGGCTCGACCTACATCTCCTTCCAGCCGTTGAAGAGCTTGCTCTTCCTTCTCTAATCTCTCATTCAACTACCTCATATCTTAGACAATTTCAACTCTTTCAGAGGCCTATCTCACCTGCTCAGTAGCAAACCTCTTGCGCTCATCCTCTAAAGTAGTATTATTAATGGCCTCGCGCTTAAAGATCTTGTCAGCCACTTTTACATCGACCTTTTCTTTTAGCTAATTTAGCTGATCTCTTAACTTAGATTCTTGAGTGTGATTTCTAGCATCCAACCAGTTTGTAGCTAAGGTGATATGCAAATAAAGAATAAGTTAGAACATAAATTAAAATAATAAGTATATAAAGTTGGGATAGAATAAATACCTATGTTTCCATGCTAACAATATGGCCCTGAATCTCACTAATGGTAATATGATCATACTACCTTATATCAAAAGGAAGTTGTATCGTCTTCATCATCTCTAAAGTAACTACATGATTTCTAATAGAGGCATCTTTCCCAAAATTCCTCTAAATGAGATTAGGGATGTCATCAATCTCCTTAAGGGTAAGTTTTTCCATTGCAGGTTGAACTCTCCTCACTAATCCAAATCTCCTAAACTGGCTATAGGGAATTTTCCTATGGATTTCTTACAAAGGACTATAGCCCCTTCAAGTTTGGGATCAGAGGCTGTGTTTGTTGTTAGGTTAGGAGAAGTATAATCCTTTAGAAGATCTTTAGAGTAGTTGGAATTCTTCTCTTGACAGGGTTTTAAAAAAACATCCATTACTAAAGAAAAAAAAATGATATAAGGATTAGAAATGATCTATAGGTTTAAAGAAAAAAAAATTAAGTTGAAATATGAACTATACTGCCAATCTCTTGAGATCTATGGGATGACACATTAAGGTGACTTGTTGGGTGGGGTAGATCCCGTGACTCTCAATATAAGAAAAAAAATTTGGAGACCATATTTTCTCCATTATATAACTTTTTATCATTAAGAAGCTTTTGAAATACTTTAGGGTTAGGTTTTCTTCATTGGTAAAATCCCCAGGGTTGCAGGAGGTTATTAAGGAAAAGGTCCATTGACGAGGCAGATTTCCCTATCCTTCTAGATTAATAATCAGAAAGAATTGATCCTTCCAATCTTTCAAGAAGGATTGTGCTTCAATCAATTTGCAAGATGATTGAAAGGAATAAAGGCCAAACCCTCCTTTGGCCACCAAAGGATATAAATCCCTAACTACTCGAAAAGATAGGGAAAGTTTCTTATGCCATGCAAGAAATTGAAGAGCAGAAAGGATCATCCAAGAATTTGGATGTAGTTAGGCCAAAGGGATTTGATAATGGGTAAACAAATCAATAACTAAAAGGTTTAGGGGAAACTTTAGGCCAAGTTTTAGATAGGCTACATACATAAGAACCTCATTTTAAAAAAAAAAATTGGTTGGCAAAGGTTCCAGGATGGGGTAGCCCAAGTTTATAAGAATCCGGGATGCCATATGCATTTTTAATAACAATAAGAGCAGTCTGGCATAATCTATAGGGAATTTTAGAAACAAGTTTCATCTTTGTAGGTTTTTTACCCTCTTCAGCCTCTAAAAGGGTAGCTAAAGATAAGATGAGAGAGGGTAGGGGGTGTAATCATGTTCTCCTATTTTGTTTTTTTTTTTACATTCTTTAAGGTTTGTTTAAAATCACTAAGGGTAGAAGACCTAATATCAACCATGACAATCCAAAAACCTATCAAAAATAAAGAATAAGAAGAAAATGAAGGAGACAAGGATAGGAAAACTTATTGGGCATTTGAGAAAGGTGAAATGAAGATGGATGAACAAGTAGGAAGATGAAGAAGAAGCAAAACCTTCTGGATTCAAAGTTTGAAAGGAGAAGAAAGATTTCAAATTTGAAAAAGAGAAAAGTTCTTATAAAAAGGGAAAAGAAGATTATGAAGAAAGATAATCAATGGATAAGGTAAGACACATGGATAAGCTATCAAACTTAGGGCAATAATGAGAAGGCATTTGTTATTTCCCATATAAAGGTAATTATGGTTGGCAACACTTAATTTTTCAAGAAGTAAGTGGGATTGGGAAATGAAATGTTTATAACTGATCTATGTAATCGGTGATAGGTAGAATAAATAGATGGAAGATCGGTGAAGAATAAATAGGAGGAAGAGTATTTGACTCCTCCCATTGGGGGACATGTGATATCTCATGGTCTGGAAAGTCCACTATATACAACCTTTCAGACTTAGAATGGGCCTAAAGCCCATATTATGACTTGTACAGATCAAACATAGATCTCTAGATCCATGTCCCATATGGATAACAGAATAGTTTAGCCTAAAGGAGGTAAACATGGAATATGAGTTAGATTTGGACTTAGAGAGGTAAATACAACTTGGATCTTACCAATGTTTAATCTTTATAAATAGACTTTCATAGCTCGCAAGTAAAGGTATGTAGAAATTCTCTATTATTTTATTCATCATTTTCTCTTAACACCTTACTGATTTATGAACCATAATGGAATTAGGGCAAAGGACCATAGTTTCTATCTACTTATTAGTTGCATTTATAGGTTCTGTAGATCATTGGGATCCCCAGATCATGAGTGATATTAATAATTAGAAAGTGACCAAACTTAGATGTACATTATTCTATATTTATTGTTCTCCCCAAAATATATTGTACAATAGCGACCACAAATATATAGACAATTGTAGTATAGACTGAGAACCCAAGGTCATATTCTTAAGAAACACATATCAGGTTATTGATTTGTTTCACAAGTTTGCAATAAAAGAAAAAGAATTTTAATTTTGAAAAGTAAATTGAGAAGTCAAAGTAAAGCAATAAAAATAAAAGATGTTGTTATGCAATGATAGGTATAAATATAGTGATCTAACAATCCATAGTCCATCATCTATGACTTAAGCAATTGGGTCAATTAATTATGCTAAAGTATCCAATTTCAAGGCAATCATTCAATTAGAACTTATTCTACTAGCAATCATATTCGTAGAAGTAATCTAAAGAAAACATACATCAAATATAGATTTTTAAGACTAAAACTAATATTTCTAATTCATTTTAAAATCTCAATTGAATAGTTTTGGGTTCGAATTTCCACTCTCACTCCATCACCCAAACCCTAATTTAAACTAATTGGTGATCAGGTAATCGTTTATAATCATTAAATCAATTCAATTAAGCAAAAGTTTAGCAATATTAAAGAACCCAATCACTATCATTCATATTACAGCTATTTCATACTCAATCTCTTGACAATGGAAATTTAGCTCATGATTGGATTATAACTCAACAAATCAATAATGAAATTCAATAGAAACATGATTAATCCCTTAACACAAAGTTTACCTAAAGAAAATTAAAGTAAAAGAGTTAAGAAAATAAACCTCAAGAAGAATTTTAGAAAATCTCAATATCTTTGAAGAAATTCAACTTTAATCTTGATTACAAACCAAAAATCCAATGAAAACCAAGTAAATCTATAAATATGTGATGAGATCTAAGAGTTAATTGACCTTCAAAACAAAGTATCTATCTCTAGATTTCCTGTAATGTATAGAACAGAATGAGTTATAATAGTAGAAAATGTCATCTATATAGTTACATAATTTATTATGTCTGCACGACCTAAATGAACTTGCATGGGCCTATACAATTGCATTATGCCTATACATGTGTTACAACTCAATCCAGTAAACGACACACCCATAACCTCTTTGTACGGCCCAAACCTTGATTTGCATAGTGTTGTATAGTTAACATTCTCGAGGCATTTTCCATATAGTAGGCAGCACAGGCTATGAGGGGTTGCACGGGCTTTAAGTAGCTTAACACGGCCTGTGCAGACTACTTTTCCTTGGAGATTTCAAAACATTGCCTTGTTTGAGTTTCTTTCTCTCAGTAACCTCATTTTTCGATCAAAGAACACCATTTCCTCATTAATTCTTTATTTTTTCTAAATAACACTAAACAAACAAATTCAATTCAATTTTTAGATAAATACAAAATTAAATATTAGGGAAAAACATATAAAATTACACCTAAAATAACTCCCCCACACTTAAGCATTTGTTTATCCTCAAGCAAAACAGAATAATGACAATGCGTTGATAATCTAACTCTCTCAATCAAGCTATATAATACCAAACTTCCATTCAACTACCTACATAAATCAAGGTAAAAGTTCTCTTAGTTAATTAACTAAATCCTAAATTCAAAACTTAATTTCAACAATTTCAATGATATTATAACATTATCAAGCACTATAATTCATGCTAAATTACTAAGCAAACTTCTTCAATGAAATAAAATTAAATTAGGAAAACAAATATTTTCAAGCTTAGGAACCAACTCAACCATTTTGAAAACAACATACATGTCATGAAAATTTTAAACTTTAAGTACATGCATTTTTTAAAACTTTTATTTACTTCAAGGAGCCCAACTTAACTTATTACGTCATTAGCCTTTTGACGCGAAGGTAAACACTTTATGGTGCCGACCCTCTGTTACTCAGCTAATCATAAACATCAGCCGACTACTAGCACTATTCATAGTTCCTTTAATTTTATTTTTCTTTGAGCAAAAAAGGAACCAATGAAATATAGAATTATTGTCAAATCTCCTTGTTTATTTTTAGTGCAAACTTTTATTTATTCACAATCCATGCATGCTATTTCAAAATGATGTAATTAAATTCATAATATTACTAAATATGTTTACCAAAATCTTAACCATGTAATAATTGATTCCAATAAGCTAAAAAATTTAACAAAATTTTTGAATTTTGATCATGCCATAATATCAAGGAAACTCTTTACTTTTGAATTCCAAAAATTAAAATTTTATAACTAACTAAGAAACTCAAATAATGACCTATAGGAATAGCCAAAATTTTTACATAAAACATAGCTCGATCAATATTATCAAATTATCAATACTTATCTCACACATTAAAAGCACAAAGAAAAGGGAAAAAGACACACTTTCCTGAAAAGTTGATTATGGAATAATGGATCCAAAGATGAGCTTGACAACTATCAGTGTATACCATACAACACAGAAAGCTCACAAAATACTGTTATGGTTATATAGTTATCCATAATAAGAAAAAGAAAAATCAAACAAACCAAAATAAATCCCAAAGTACAAATAACCAAAATAAAGAAATGAAAAGAAAATAAAATCAATTATTTATGAGAATAACAAATCATCAGTTCTTATCGATGGAAATCTCCTCCACATCATCTCCATCATCAACATTGGACCTGGACTCATCCACAACCATATCCTCCTCTTCGGACTCAGAATCTAAATAGATCTTATACTAGCTCATGGGCTTAGATGGTGGTCATTATGGCTCAAATCTTTGTCGCCTCCACTCTTACATCTGAGCGTTGATTATACACTCTATATAATCTTGGTTCCGCCTCAGAAGGTGAAACATATACTCATTTTCTTATTGTAAATGGTAGTTATGACTCTCAATGTAAAAAATCTACCACTCAAATAGTGTAGATTTCCTCTCATCCTTCCCTTGGTCCTTATATTGCCCTCCAGGAAAACAACGCTAATTGATATAGTCAAATGCATGCCAATCGACATATGAAGGAGAGTTCAGCGATGGTGGCATAGAAGATGAAGGACCAGCATCCTGTGAGAAAGAAGAGGCAGCAGAGAATGGAGGTAGCATGGACTGTTGAGGGGTGCTTTGATGTGTCGGGTCATACACAAAAGCCAGTGGAGGTGGTGGCTCATCATGACCACAGTCGAGATCCAATAGGTGAACCCTCTCAATATCCATAAAGACTGGTAACCCATCCACAGTTAAATTCTCAATCTACTCTAACTCCCTAACCTGTCAGGCTAAATGAGTCACATAAACCCCATCCACAAGGTGTTCATCCTTTTTCTTAGATTTCTCCTTTAAGAATTTGAGGAGAAGATAAGTGAGATGAAGAGTAATTCCTTCTCTCGTGTTGCCCAAAATAAGCCAATATGTGCTTTAGACATGCCCGATACTATCATGCCGAGTCATAATGGTATGTGCGAGAAGATGGTTCATAACCCTCATGCAAAACTCATTATAACTCATTTCCTTTTTCAGACTCATAATGAATCGACCCCTTGTACCAGTGTACCCATTCCATACTCAGTTCACCTATCCAGTAGAGGGCCAATCTGTGAGTGCTTGTCAGTAGGCAAGGGAATTTGTCTCTTCCTCAGAATACAACTAAAATCATTGTCCAAAATCATCAACGGATGCATGAAAGTGGTTTCCAATCAATTAGAAATCAACCCATTTTCTCCTGCAGTACCTCTTTCCTTTGTACTTAAATGTATATAAGAATTCCAGTGTGAGCTCCCATTATGACTGCTCAATGATTCGGAACAAATTTCTCCATCCCGGTAGCTTAGTAAATTGCGTTAACTGATCATATAACGGGCCACCATGCAAACTTGCAAATTTACCACCCAGTATGGAGACAAAGGTTTACTCCTCAAGTCTTGAAATCGTTGTTGTACACTATGGTCATGAAACCACAAGCAAGGGTGTCCAGCTCTAAATACCCCATTAATAGGTGGGGGTGGGGGTAGGGGTGAGATGGGGTGGAGGGAGGGGCAAAACGGCAAGTAAATTAGTTGTTCTAATTATTCTAGCCCTTATTTTTCTTTCCCCTTACTGTAACCTTATCCTTACCCTTTTTATCCTAAGCCATCTTATAAATTGAATCAACAAACACAATAAAAGAAATGCGCAGTATATTTCAAAAGGTGAGTTCACAATTCAAAGCTTAAACCATATGGTAAAACACCTGAAACAAAATCACATACTAAGTGTTGATGCCTAATTCTCATAAAGGAATACTAAAGATATCAAATAAACACAAATCTAATGAATAAAACACTCAAAAAGTGCAAAAAAGTTATTGGGGCATTTCGGCGAACACTTAGCATGCAATAGGTTTAAACATAGATTGGGCAAAAATTTTGAACAACCAACATTCTAAAATCATAAAGCAACCATCATTCATTAAAAATCTGACCCTAATTAGAAATAACTTCTTCAAAATCAAAATCCAAAGTGAAATTCCTGAAACTAGGGTGCATAAGCCAATTTTAGTTCAAATCAAGTAAATTCTCTAATTCTCTAAGTTGATTAGTTTAGAGGAGTTATAAGAAATCTATTTCAACAATTTAATCAAACTATAATCCCCATAAACTAATCTTATTTCAAGAGTTATCAAAAGATGTACAATAGCAAAGGTAAGGAATAACTTACTTGATGAGAATACCCTTGTTGAAATTTGAAGACTATGTGTGCTTTGATTATGAGATGAAATCCAAATATTTCAAGAAAATAAAAGTGATTTATGTGCTTTAATATCGAGTTGTACAGGCTAAATGTAATTGCACGGCCCTATACAACTTGTTTCAACCTATGCTAAAAGTGCTATTTGAAATAGTGGGACACACGGGGGGTGTAAGCAAATTGTATAACCCTGTACAAATGCATTTTACCTGTGTGTCATAATGAAATTTGAATGTTTGAAATAGAGGGTAGTATGGACCATTCCCTCATCTGCATGCCCTTGTACAGAACTTAAAAACCCTCGTGCTGATTTCTGAACTTCATGTAAACAAAAGGGCATGGGTCGCATAAGACAAATTTTACTTACCCAATGTTTTTACTCAAAATTTAGCACCACACACTCACAAAAACCTATAAAATCAAATGAAACATATATACCACGTGCATTATCTCTTAACAAATGGATTAAAAACATAAAATCAAAAGAAAATAAGTAAGAAAATAATCTAAACAGTGGGTTGCCTCCCATCCAGGGCTTTTATCGTCGTATTAGCTAGAAATTGCAATAGGATTAACCTACCTCAAAGGAATTAAACCTCGTATCATGGAACCCAAATTTGCTATTTTCTCAACTATACTTTTATGGGGTTCCATGTAAGCATTGCCTCAAACTTTTTAGGCAAGAATCCATAACATTTTTGGGTAACCATACAAGAATACCATTTGTTTTCAAAATTTTACTCTTTTTCTTACCTTTCTTCCTAGTTTTTGGCTTTGCATTGCTTTTGTATTCACTCTTATCTTCAAGACTTGATATGTTCACCGACTCTTAAGACGATTCATTTTTCACCACATTCGAAGGCAAATTCTTAGCTTGAGCTTGAGGTTTAGGCTCCATACTTTCCTTCACAACACCAAATTCCAAGGAAACATTATTAACCAAATCTACCTTTTCATTTGATGGTCTAGGGTTAACAATGGTTTCATACAATTTAACTTCTTGATGTGCAATAGTGTGTGCATGAATTTTGGGCAATTGAAAAACAATATGATCACTAATCACTCTTAGGGTCAATTTTCCCTTATAGACATTTATGATTGCTCTAGCCATTTCTAGAAACGAACTCCCTAAGATGAATGAGTTCTCAACACTTTCATCTAACCTAACCACCATAAAATCAATAGGGAAGATGAACTTCCCAACCTTAACCAACACATCCTCAAATACCCTCTCAGGGTGAATAATTGATTTATCAGCTAATTGCATTTGAAGATGAATTGGTTTAGATTCTCCTAAACCTAAGCCTTTAAAAACCTTTAGGGGCATCACACTAATACTTGCCCCTAAATCAACCAATGCTTTTTTCATATTTAAACTACCTAAAAGAAAAGAAATAGTAAAACTCCTTGGATCATTACGCTTTTGAGGTAGCTTAGTAATGTTACACGAGCTCTCCTTTGATAGCTGCACCATACACACATCCTTCAACTTGTCTTTCTTCTCAAGAAATTCCTTTTAAGTTTTCACATACTGTGGAATCTACATCAAATATTTGACAAAAGGCATATTGATATGTAATAGAGTAGAAAGAGTTAGAAGCTTACCTAACTGAGTGTCCTGCTAGCTTTGCATCAAACATGTCAAAAAAGGAATAGGAAGTGCATATTTTGATAATTGATACTCTAAATTTGTGCACTTCTCCTTTTTCTTAACCAAAATTTCCACTTACTTAACCTCAACTTCTGTAATTACCTATTCTTTCTCATCATGATCCCACCTAATGAGAGAAATAGCCTTAGCCTTCTCAGGTTAGCTGGGCAACTTACCTCTTTGATTCACTTGCAATTGGGTGGCCACTTAGCTAACTTGAGTTTCAATTCTCTTCACTAATGTCTCAAGTGAATCCACTCTTCAATTGATGGCCTCTTAAGCTTAAGTAATAGCTTGAATAAAGGTGTTCTAGCTAATTTTAATGGTAGATAGATGTTGGCCAAAATTTGAAGACTCACATTGGTTTTGTTGTTGCCCCTTTTACATCACTTGATATTGGGGCTATTGTTATTGAGGTTGTTGTGGTTGGCTATTATTCCTCAAATAAAAATTAGGATGGTTCCTCCAAACATGGTTATAAGTGTTTGAATATGGATCATTTTGAACCCTAGGTTGATATCCACCCAAAGTTTTCACTTCCCCAGTCTCCCCCTCAAAAGACTCAAGGCTTGAAGGGCATACATTTGCTCTATGGCCTTGAATACCACAAACCCTACAAACTTATTAAACTTGAGTGGGTGAATTTCCATTCCTTTTCAGC
The DNA here is from genome assembly GCA_948294925.1 of Codiaeum variegatum. Lineage (NCBI taxonomy): Eukaryota > Viridiplantae > Streptophyta > Magnoliopsida > Malpighiales > Euphorbiaceae > Codiaeum > Codiaeum variegatum. The sequence goes on from CAOJBK011690240.1 coordinate 11,122, forward strand.
ATCTAAATTTGGTGAGTGAGCTCATCTATTTTTGTTACCATATCCTTACCAAGTGAAACTTCTTGAGTTACAACTCACCTCCCCCTCACACTCTTTTGCTAAGAATTCGTTCCAAGCACCTCAAACAATTGAACAACTTCATCAGATGATACTTTACTTATAGAGCCTCTATTAACACTATCCACAATTCCTTGATTTTGATATGTCAACCCATCATAGAAGAATTGGTTGAGAAATTGAAGATGGAAGTGGTGATGTGGACACTAAATTTACCAAGCCTTATGTAAAGGCTCCCCATCCATCTATGAAAATGTTGTGATTTTTATGAGAAGGTCAGCATTCTTCTAATGTGAATAGAACTTCTGCATAAATTTATTATTGACCTCTTCCCAAGTTGTGAAGGAATCAAAGGGAAGGGTCATTAGCCAAGTCTTCACACCATCTTTCAGGGTGTAAGGAAAACTCATCATTTTCAGTTGATCTTCAGTCAAACCTTAAAGAGAAATGGTCTGAATTATGGAGTAGAAATCCCTTATGAAGTTGAGGGGATCCTCATTAGCTACTCTTTAGAATGATGATAAAATGTTATAATGGATGGATTTAGGCTCATAATTCCTTGAAGACATCTCTAAATGGATGTAAGAAGTAGCTATGGTAATGACCGGCTTGGCAAATTCTTTCATTAACATTATTTCATCCCCCATGATTATTGGAGAATCCTCAATTACTTGGTCCTTGTGGCCTTGATTTACTGGATCTATGATATCGGGTGGGGGGGGGGGGGGGGGGGGGGGGGGGGGGGGGGGGGGGGGGGGGGGGGGGGGGGGGGGG
>CAOJBK011690311.1:0-10017 GCA_948294925.1 Codiaeum variegatum
GTTCAAACCACGTTCAAATCGAATCTCAAATAGACCAAGAAAACCTAAAAAATCAAATAGAATTGGAATGAATCGGACCTTGTGAACCAGGTCCATGTGTCAGAGCCTAAATGCATAAGTTTGAGCCCAAACGCATGAGTATCAGGCCAAACACATGCGTTAAGGCCCAAACACAAACGTTTAGGCTCTAAAATTCTAATCCAAAAAACTTGTCACTCAAAACTCCAATCAGATATCTGTTATGTAATACTTAAATCACACTCTAGTTCATGCACAGTCATGCCACTCAGAATGCAATGGAGACTCTATCTGGCTTCATCAAACCGTCAAATCCTCCAATTCCAAAGCCTTGAAAGCTAAAGGTAGTATATCTAAACACGGTATAGTATTTTGGTTCTGAATAAAAGCCCTTAAATCAGACTTATGCAATATTTAACTATTCAAAATTCATTTTCATTAATCAAATATTGAAATCATCATTAGCCTTTTGGTTAATTCTTTTACAAATATAAAAAAAAAAAAAAATTAGCTTCTGAACACACATGCACCCCTAATTTTTGCACCATTAAATCCAACTCGTCAACATCAGCCCAATGGTTCAAACTCATCTCAAATCGGACCTTGAATGGACTAGAAAACTTGAAAATTTGAACTAAAATAGCCTAGATCAAAACAAGAAAATTGAACCTATGCATCAGGGCCTAACGCATGCGTTAAGCGCCTAACGCATGCGTTAAAGGCCTTATGCATGCGTTTGGGTCCTGACGCAACAGGCCCAATTTTCTGACTTTTTTTAACACAATTTCTATAAATTCAACACTCTGGGTCAGTTTTTTGGACACTTTTTTATGGACTTTCAAACACTGAAACTCTGCCAAAAATACCTCCAAACACTAAAATTCAAACTAAAACACTCAACTTTCTACATTCCAACTAGATGTTCAGTTTAATATTCCGGAGCCATACTTCAGTCATTGCACACACAAACTTCTTCGAGCATAATGGAGACCCGGTTCGGCTTCGTGAAACCGATAGAAACACTGCGTCTGAAGCTCAAAAGCCGAAGGTAAAATTGAGTGGTACAATATTTTTTATTCTGAATACAAGCCCTTAAAACTGACTTAGGCAATTTCACTTATTTCAAAATGCATTTTCATTAATCAAAATCTGAAATTGGTTAATGACCTTTTTGTTAATTCTTTTAAAATAAAATGAATTAGCTTCCAAACATTCAACCAACTAAACCCATAGTTTTTCAAAACAACCCCACCATTCGCAAGAAGGAAGAACAAAGTGGGGTTTGATTCCCATTCAAAGGGATACGCTAACAAGCCATTCAATAGGAACTCTAAAATTATTTTCTTTCCTTTTTTATTTCATTTATTCATTTTATTTCAATTTATTTTCATATTTTGTTTGTATTATCAGCTTTATTTTGCTATTGTTATTCCTTTTATGGTTTTGTAATTATTTTGGGGAATGTGTGCCTCCCCAGATCCTTTTGGACTAGAGGAAAGAACCCTTATGTTATCATTATTTTTGATGTATTTATTTTTCTTGCCTTTAATTCATTTTATTGGGGATGTGTGCCTTCCCTATAGCCCATTGGCTAGAGAAAGGATCCCTGTTTACTTTTCCACTTTTTTTTATCACTTTCTGCCTATAACTGTCATTCATATTGCTATTCTTGTCAATGCATCATTTTTTGTATGCTATAATTGTTCATATATCTTAAAAGTATGCTATGCATACATGAAAACCATTTTTTAACTGAAACCATACTAATCTTCTATAAGCTAATATTGTTTAGAAATAGGAAAATCTATTTTCTAAACATTTTTATCAAATCATGAATCCTCGAACCAATTATGGTTTGTGGCCTGCTTTTTCCAAATAAAAATGGGTAAATGTCATATTTCTAAAAATGGAGTTAAAATGGTTTCTTGATAACCATGAAAAATAGTTTCTCTAAAGATTAAGAGGCGACTCATACACCTTCATGTGAGCACCCAATGGAATCACGAGGAGTGCACCAAAGTGAGAACTGTAGAAACCACAACGCCATGCACAATCTGACCCCACACGGTTGGTTTCCTCGAGCCATAAACTCGAAGGCGCACTGGTATCCACCCAGGTTGACGGGGCCTCACAGCTGGTGACTCCACTAAGGACGTTTGAAACTGACAAAACTAAGTTGATTTTTTTTAATAAAAACAATTATGGCTTAAAATTGTATGGAAGTAGGTTTCATGCATCACTTCACATGCTCCTTTATTAGGAAAACATGGGTACAAAAGTAGCATCGAGTGAGTTTCCCTTCTTGGGGCTGTTGTTCCGATAGTGAAATAACCCACTCCAAGGTTTACCCCCCGATCATTTCGGTTGGGATAACGAGGTTACACATATCCATTGGACCCATACGAATTTCCTTGATTCATATATGGTATATCACACCTTTAGTCGTTGAGGAGCCTTCAAATCACCAAGCTCTCATGTAATTATTAGAGTTGACCTTAGGTCTCATATACCCTAAATTCTTATTATATGCCTATCATTATGAAACCTTTTTCATTCATGCATACATCACTGCATGCATCACTACACCAAAATAAATTAGACTGAGTGAACTATTCTAAAGTTTCCCAAAATCTTTTTTTTTCTTTTTATACAAACCTGCCTATCATTGGCCCATCTTTTTCAAAAGCTGATACCCTACCTTTTTCTATCCAAAGGTTATCATGGCTAATAACAACGAGCTTCCACCTAACCCTATAATTGTTTCTGATGCCACTACCTCTGCTCCGCCTACTAACATTGTTGGAATGTTAGCTGAAATTCTAAAAAGATAAGATGAGGCTATCAAGAGATTGTGACAACCATGTTAGAAGCCCAAGAACATACTATCCAGGGCAAAGTTCAAGCTATGATGACTTAGTTTGGGGTCCAACCTACCAATCATGCTTTCACCATTTAAAATTCCTAGAAGGAACCTATAATTAAAGATGTGATTGTCCTACCTCCATAAACTGATCGTGGAACCACTACCCCGTCTGCCCTTACTGTGGATCCTTTTCCAAAGGGGGCTCAAGCCCATCCATTGCTCAAGTCCATGGTTCAAAAGTATGAGGAAATGCAGAAGACCCTCGATGCTCTTAAGAAAAAGGAGAATGCCATTGACGTAAAGGCTATGAGTCCATTTCCTAATGGCAGGCTTCCTCCCAAATTCTAGATGCCCATATTTGAGAAATTTGATGGAACTACTTACCCCCATTTAAGGATTTATAATGGAACACTGCACCCTTTGGACATTGAAGGCGAGCTCCTTGCTCAGTTGTTTCAATAGTCGCTTACTGGTGCAATTGTGAATTGGTTTGTACAATTGGATGATTCCAAGAAACTGACTTGGGAATCTAGTTATAATGAATTTGTAAAATAATATTCTTATAACGAAGAGATTTATGTTAAAAGAAGAGATTTGGAAACAATAAAGAAACTTCCAAAAGAAACCTTCTCTGCTTTCATTACTAGATGAAGGAAGAAAGCCTCCCAAATTGTAAACAGGCCATCAGACTCTGAACAAATTGACATTATTGTCAAGAACATATTGTCTGTGTATCGAGACAGACTAATGACACAGTATCTTCTAGACATTAAAGCTTTGGTTAATGTTGGCATACACTTTGAAGATGGGGCCTCATAAAGAACGAAACCCATACCTCATCCTCTCATTTTAGAAAGGCAAATCAATGCAATATCTGCCCAAAAGCTGATACAAATTAAGAGGAGAGAATTCACTAACCTGGGTAGGATAACACTAAGTTCCATCCTAATGAAATGCTTGCAGAAAAATGCCTTCAAACCTTTGGGGCTAAAATCCAAACCAAATCCTCTACCTAAGAACTTCAACATGGAAGAGATAAATGATTACCATTGAGGACCTAGCCATAAAATAGACAATTGTAAGGCCCTCAGATAAAAAATCCAAGATCTGATTGATGCCAATAAGCTTCTCCTTCCTACTCCCTAATATCAGCATTAATCCCTTACCTAAACATAATGTTAATGCAATCTTGGTCGAATTTGGTGAAGGGGATTCAACACATCTCATTTATAATGTTAAACCCTTGAGCAATTTTCACGACACTAGAGAGGACCTACCTTCCTTAGGGAAGTCTGTCTCCCCCGATTACTCCAACTCGAAGGGCCAACCTTCCTTAGGGAAGTTGTCCTTCCATGACTATTGTTGCATCATTCATCTAAGACACCTCAGTGAAAAAATTAACGCTATCACAAGAAGTGGTAGAATCACTCAAGCACGTGTTGCTTCCTCCCAATATGTAAGCCAACTAATGGCCTAAAACAAAGGAAGTCCTTAACATAAAGATGACCCTTTATTTAAACAACTAAATAAGACTCAAGAAAACATTTCTATTTGGAGTCTATTGATGTCCTATATTCCTCACCACTAAACTCTTTATAAGGAGCTGAGTCAATGTCAAGTATCTATTGACATATCTCCAGATACCCTTGTTTCTTCTATCACTAGTTCTACAAAAGGGGCATCAATCTATTTCACTATTAATGAAATCCCACTGGGGGAACCTCACAACGATGCTCTTTGTATCATGGTCACCACAAGGGAGAAAATGATCCCAATGACTATTTTTGATAATGGCTCTACACTTAATGATTGCCTACTAAAAATGGCAAGTTGTCTAGGTCTGGGTGCTATCGATTTCACCCCATTTGACCAGATAGTGGGAGCCTATGATAATTTAAAGAGAGAAGTTCTGGGGGTGCTAGATCTTACCATCACCATAGGCCTAACCAATTTCAAAGTACCTTTCTAGGTAATTGATGTGCCATCATGTTTTAATCTACTTCTTGGAAAACCTTAGATCCACCAGTCTAAGGTGGTTCCTTTAACACTACACCAAAGGGTCAAGTTCCCACTTAAAGGTGGAATAGTTACAATTAAAATAGACATGTTAGGAAAAATTTGAAGTCCCTGACACAGTCCCTATTATGAAGGTCCAACCTGAGCTGTCTGCATATCCTTTATCTAGCTTCTCATTTGTCCAATTCATCGATATTACTCAGAATCTGAAGGAAGCAATCTCTCTAGACTTTGATCCTTACTGCAACCCAATTATTGGAAATATCCTCAAGCATATTGCCTATTTTCTGAGTATAGGCCTTAGAAAGAACCAATGAAGAATGAAGTCTTTTGATGAGTATCCATTCTCCATTCCAACTTTTGGTTTGGGCTACTACCCTACTAATAATGAGATTGAAGAATCTAAAACCCAAGCAAGGAAGAGATCTCTCATAGCTAACAAAGAGGGGAAAAGCTAACTACCCCATGAGACCATATTTCAAGACTTTGAATGGACATTTTGTGAAAGAGGGAGAGACAGTTCCTTATTATGTTTTTCCTAAACCTTGGGTCTGCCCTGTGACTAGTATAAGGATTCTGAGTTTTGAGCTTTTTTGTGATGTAAAACCAACTTCTAAAGACTACCTACCCATCTACTTTCTGGCAGATGACTATGAAGAGAACATGGAAGCTAGCCTCTCTAGCGAGATAGCTGACCTGACTAACAGAGAAGAAAAAACTGACCTCTCCACCTTGATCAAGTCTGTCATTGGAAAACTCAATGATTGGTACGATGAAACAAGCTCTTCTGTGGTAAAAGTGATTGAATCTGAGACCGAGTCTAAATCTGAACCTAAAACTGATACTGAGTCTGAGTCTTCTTCTTCTTTTAATTCTGAGTCTCATGTAACCGGTCCACTGGGTTTTAACTTTAAGCATGATGTAACTGTGGACTTTTCCTAAATTGCTATCAATAAAATGACCAACTTTTCCTATTAAGACCCTATCTCTTTATTTTCTTTTAATGTTCCAACTAATGAATTTGACCTCAGTTAATTGGAAAGAGAATAATAAAATAAATGAAATAAAAGATGCAGTTAAAGATCCATAAACACTATCACTCTTGACATGCCTAAAAATACATACATTTCATATACATGCTCAAATAAATAGGACACAGAATCCACCATAAAAATATTTGAGGATTTCTTCGCCTGGAAGCCCAGTGATATGACCAAATTTGTTCCAAGCATCACCATCCACAAGATTCCAACCTACCCAAATTGCAAGCCTGTCAAACAGAACCTCAAGCATATTAAGTCGGCCTAGTCCATTCCAATCAATGAGGAAGTGTCCAAACAACTCTCTCATCAGTTCATTAAACCAATCAGCTACCCATCATGGTTGGCAAACATCGTCCAGTACCGAAGAAGGATGGGAAGGTCAAAATGTGTGTAGACTATCGAGACCTGAACAAGGCAAGTCCCAAAGATGATTTTTCTCTGCCACACATCAACTTATTATTAGATGCTTTAGTCAGTTTAGAGATGGTTCCTTAACCAATTTAGTTGCTAGATACAATCAGATCATGGTTCATCCTCCAGATAAGGAGAATACAACCTTCAACACAAAGTGGGGTAATTATTGCTATAGAGTCATGCCATTCGGACTAAATAATACCGGAGCCACCTACTAGAGGATAGCCACCATAATCTTCCACAAAATGTTGAACAAAGAAGTGGAATTCTATGTTGATGACATGGTTATCAAAGGCACCACTGCCGAAAAACATTTGCAAGCACTAGAGAAGTTCTTCCTTAGACTTTAACAATATAATCTCAATCTCAATCCTACCAAATGCATATTCGGAGCCTCATTTATAGTTTTCCTCGACCACATGGTTAGTAAGAAAGGAATTAAGATTGACCCTACCAAATCTAAGGCAATCAACGGCATGCTACCTCCAAAAATTAAAAAGGAGATAAAGGGGTTCCTTGATCACCTATAATAAATTAGCTAATTAATTCATCAGGTAGCAGATACCTGTGGTCCCATCTTCAACTTGCTGAAGATGAATTCCTTAAAGCAGTGGAACAAGGAATGTCAGAAAGCCTTTGAACATATCAAGCAATACCTTCTAAATCCACTAGTTTTCAACTTGCTAAAGAAGAACTTCTAGGCCTAGCAAAGCGTTACAACTCTACCTGACTATTACTGATGAAGCTATTAGTACCATGTTGGTACAAAACGCTCCTAATTCTCGCAAGGAAAATTTCATCTACTATATGATCAAGAGAATACTAAGACACGAGCTCAAATACAATTACATTGAAAAGCTCTATCTAGCTCTAGTATGGTTATGCCATAAACTAAGGCATTATCTAGGGGCATGCATAACACATGTCCTCACTAACAAAAGTCCACTTAAGTACCTCATGAAAAAACAACTCCTAGATAGTAAGATGGCTAGATGGATGGTAGTCCTGACAGCCTATAACCTTAAATACGTTTAAAGGAAAGCCATTAAAGGTAGTGTCATTACCAATCAACTGGTTGCTGCCCAGACGGACAATCATTGGGAAGAGCCTGAATTTCCTAATGAAGATGTTTTATTTCTCCAAAATGAAATATGGATGTTATAATTTTATGGAGCAGCCAAACACAAAGGATATGGTACTGGAATGGTATTACTTATGCCTATCGGTGAAAGCTGACCTCTGGCGATCAAATAGATTTAGAGGTAATGAATAATGAAGTTGAGTATAAAGCCTGTGTTTTTGGGTTAGAATCAGCCATTCTGATTGGTATTAAGAACCTAGAAGTATATGGTGATTCAAATCTCATAATCTCTCAAGCCTTGGGAAAATGGAAAATTGAAGAGGAGCAGTTAGTTCTTTACCATAAGCAACTCGAAGAGTTAGCAACAAACTTTGATGCTTTGTCTTTTCACTATTTTCCAAGAACAAAAAACATATTTGCCAATGCACTAGCAAATCTTGCATCCATGATAGAAATACGTGATGGGTTCCTTATCCGTCCTATTTTGGTAAGCATTAAGCATGAGCTGAGTTTTCAGTCCTACTGCCTAAGTATTCAAGAAGCTAAATAGAAGCTTTAGTACTGGGACATCTACACTTACCTTACAAAAGATGAATATCCTGAAGGTGCCTCTAAATTAGAAAGGAGACCCATAAGACAACTAGCTAGTGGATACTTCCCAAGAGGTGACATTCTCTATAAGAAAACTTGGAGTGGCATCCACTTAAGGTGCGTCTCCAATGAAGAAGCCAACAAAATCATGAAAGAGATCCATAGGGAGAAAGATGGCACCCACATGAATGGATGTGCTTTATCTTACAAAATCATGAATTAAGGGTAATACTGGCTAACCATAAACGGAGACTATGCACGATTTTCTTGAAGGTTCCCTAAGTGCAAAGAATACGCCAAGCTCCAAAAACTCCCATCCTCTCCACTTAATCTAATTTCAACTCCTTAGCCCTTTGTTATTTAGGGCATCAATGTCATTAGTAAAATCTCACCAAAATCATCTCCTGGCCATGAATACATCCCGGTGGCAATTGACAACTTCACCAAGTGGGTTAAAGCTGCACCTTATCAAGTCTTGGACTTAAAGAAGATAGCACAATTCATCAAAACAAACATTATCACAAGGTGTGGTGTCCCACATGAGATCATTTTGAATAATGGTTCCCATTTTTAGAAGGAAGTAGTTACCCTCTTAAAGAAAGAAAAGATCAAACACCATTGGTCTTCTCTATATAAACCTCAGACTAATGGTGCAGTTGAAACAGCCAACAAAGCATTGAAGAATATGCTTTAGAAAACTATCACTAACCACAAAGGTTGGCATATGCACTTGCCAAACACCCTCCTTGGGTATAGAACTACCTATAAGTTAGCTACACCATACTCACTAGTCTATGGAATGGGAGCGGTCTTTCCCATAGAGTTGGAAATTCTAACAGCTAGGGTTCTCCAAGAAGCTCAGATCTCTGAACTCAACTGGCAATAGGCTTACTATGGCTAACTCAACTTGATTAATGAAAAAAGGTTAGAGGAACTTCACCATACTCAGAATTACCAGCTAAGGCTTGCAAAGCATTTCAACAAAAGAGTTAGGAGCCATAATCTTCAGGAAGAGGACCTAGTCTTAATAGAAATCAAGAAAGTCATACAAGACCCTTGAGGGACATTAAAACCTCCTTGGAGTGGACCTTATGTCATTGAGAAAATCATGTCGGGTGAAGGCATTATCCTGATGGACTTCGATGGCAATGAGTCTATTCATCTGACCAACCTTGACCAGCTCAAGAAAAACTTCATTTAGTATTCTTATTGCATGAGCATGCATTCATGCATCATATTTCTATAATAAAAACTATGTGGACCTAATTCTCCAAAATTATTATGTTCTTCATTTTCAAAATATATTTTAATGAGATACGTAGGCATCCCTAATGGGTGCGGTCCAAAGCACTCAATAAAAAATCAAAATTTCATTCTCATCTGGGCTCTTTAACATTGCATGCAACAGTTAAGAAGAACAAATAAACAAATTTGGAAAAAAAAAAAGAATGAAACTACTAAGCTAAAACCCAAGTGGGTGGCTAAAGCAAAATTTAGGGTATAGCCTACCATACTAAAAATCGGAAAGGTGGTCTAGGTAACAGTAAAGGCAGCTCGCTAAGTGGAAAACCCGAAAGGGCAGCTTAGGCAAAAATAAGAGCTTAATAAAAATAAAATGTGTTTATTAAGGTCTTATTCATCTTTTGGAACATCTAAAACAAAGTACTTGAGACAGAAAACAAACATAAATTAGAAATAAACTAAAAGTCTTATTCAAAAAGCCTAGTCTAGATTCAAACTCAATCTTCAATCTGGGTCTAGCCACTTTAGCATTCACAATAATTGCCTCGGAAAGAAGGCCATCTAAAGGTACATCCTAATCATGTCTCGTCTGATGTAAAACTTGAGTAGCCTGGTACAAATCACCTCCTTAAAACTAAGCAGATACACGTTCTTGAATCCTTGGCTCCTTGGCATGAATTGCTTGATGGTATACCAATCAGGTCTCCAAAGTAAATCAAAAAGACTCAAATCCATCAACCAGCTAATCT
>CAOJBK011691496.1:0-10978 GCA_948294925.1 Codiaeum variegatum
TAGGCGTAGGCTTTGACTTAGCAACCTTAGCATAGCTCCTTTCTCTTGGCTTCTCTAGAACCTATAATCTTTGTTGGACTCTCTCCTCGGGATACTGGAGCCTTTACTGAATAGGGCACTTCTCTTCCCCCTTAGTCATAGCTTGCCTCTTTTTAGGAGCTTAAGATACTGGGGAAACTTTTTTTTTTGGGATAACTTTGAACTCCACCTTGAAATTAGGGCAGGTCAAACATGCCTCATATTCTGGATTCACGCTCTTATGGTTTGGCTTCTCTATGATCTTTCCTTCATGGTCTCATTTCATCTTGGGTGATCAATTTGGCCTCCCTAGCCCTATTGGAGTCACTATTACCATGTTGACTTTAATAACATGCTTGGCCTCTTATTTTGGAAAGGGAATTGTCTCAACCTCGACTTTTTCCTTGCTCAGGAAAAATAATCTACCATCATCAATAGCCTTTTGCACCACATTTTTAAAAGTGATGCAAATATTGTTATAATTTCTATCAACATTATGCCATTTGAAATATACTGTTGGGTGTTCCTCGGGGGGTGGGATGACATGCCCAACATTTAGTTCTATTTTCCCATCTTTTAGAAGCAAATCGAAGATTTCCTCAACCTTAAAAATATCAAAGGAATACTCCTTGGATATCTTATTTTCTCTTGATTTTTCTTATATTAGGGCCTAAGAGCATGGAATAAGTATGGATTCTCAACTTTGAACTCGGTAATACATACATCAAACTCTTCACCGGATTCAGATTGCTGGGGCCGAGTAAGCGACATGATCCTTGTAGTAATACCAGAAGGGTCTTTTTCTATTTCTCCTTAAGACACCTTTCAAAGCTCCTGACTCTGTCTAAAAGATCATAGAAATCATAGAATTTTTCCCCTATAACTTCTTCCTAATGGCCATATTCATGCTTCCAAAGGCTAACTCCACCAATTCTGATTCAGGGACTCGTGTTAGGCACTGAGTCTTCAGCTTTTTGAACCTTGCTACATATTTCTCTATAGCTTTCTTAGGTTTTTAAGTAACCTTAAGAAGGTCTGCCAAAGTAACACTTAGTTCAGAGCTATAGAATTCATCATTTAATGCCCAAACAATTTGCTCCCAAGTGTGAATACTTTCTAATCGGAGCAAGCTATACCATTCAAAAGTAGTTCCAATCAAAGAATAAGTAAATAGTTTAAGCTTTAAGAAACCATTGGATGAGGCCTCCCTGTATCGCACTTTAAATCATGAAAGGTGTTCTCTTGTACTGACATTACCCTCTCCTAAGAATAGAGTAAACTCTAGAGTTTTGTATCCCCTTGGGAATGGTTGAAACATGCCAATCCACCCAGGATATGGTTGGCTATAGGGATCCCTAGGTCGCCTCCCAACTTGCACTCCCATTCTTAATAGTTGTTTGGCCAACTCATTCTCATTCCATTGTTTTAGATTTTGATAACCGGGGTTGGCCATTGGTACCTGTGTATGTACTTCTAAAGGCTTCCCCTAAGGGATGAGGACAATGTGATCACCTCAGGGAGGGATAGGTGCCTAAGGATGTGCTTGAGGAAATAGAGCTCCATGCTCACCTTGGGTCGGGACAGGCGCCTGAACTGGAGGTGGCCTTTGAACATGGGCTGAAGGTGGCATGAAATGTTGCTAGTATCACCTTGGGTCGCCTTGTTGATATCACTAGTCAATGTTGTTCTTTTGTGCAATCCTCAATTTGCCATATTATAACTCAATTCTCACCAGCTATGGCCAACCTTATTGGGGTGGGGGTCCCTAATTTACCGCTGTGTCATTATACCTCCCATCTAGAATGTTGGTGAGGTTTGTGACTGGCTCGGTGAAAGTCTGAATAATGTTGTACATCCTATTCTGTGAATCCCAATTTTCCTCTATGATTGGATGCATGATCTAAGCCATTTTGTTCATTGACTCCATATGCATATCCATGTTAGCTTGAGCAATCACTGATTCAATGGCATCTATATCAGCAATGGATATTAACCTTAGCTTAGGTGGCTCAATGTATTTATTGCATTCATCCCCGATCTCACTCGTAGTGATATCACCTTAAAGAGGGGGTTCTAATCCACTTGGGATGACAACATCTCAAGGTCGAGTATGTATATCACTTTTGACCAGACCTACAGTCACTTGATTAATAGGGTTATTAGAATGGTCACCGACTTTCTTTTTATTTTGTTTTCTAGCCATATTACTATCTTAAGGAAGGTCCCACCAGGTATGCCCATTCTGTTTGCATAGAATTTGAAGATCCCGAGCTATTAAGGACACTCAGGAGGGGTCTATTAGTCTTTGGTATGATAAAATCAAGTTTTAGAATTCCCTACGTTAGTTTAGGCTGGAGTACAATAAAAACACAATAAGGATATGATATCCAAAAGAGAGATTATATTAAACCTATAGATATTGATCCCAAACAATATATATATATTTTGGTATTTTTTTAAGTACAATGCTTGAAATAAAGGAATATGAAATAACCAAAGGAATACAAGAGTAAACCTTAAGTCTGGATATGCGTCCTTGGGTCGGATGATGACGTCTTCGCCAGTCGCCATTTTTAGGGCTCTGAGTGGATCTTTCTCTCTCAAATATAGGTGGAACCATCATCGGAGCTCCTGGTATGGAGGAGATGGGTTTGGTATCTAGGCAAGAGCCATCAACCACTTCCATCGGTGGAGATATAGGCGATCGCCATCACTCCGATGAAACAACTACAATGATAGGGAGAGGAAAAACTAAGTTAAGCTACTTCCTGGGTTTTTCAAAGCAAAGAGATAGTATTTTGATTGTTAATGATCTAATCCCCTAACCCTAGAATTTCAAGCCCTTTATATAGGTTCTTCTAAGGTGTTAGAGACTTGCCCTAGAGACATTTAGAGTGGACTTAGGCTTAGAAACTTGGCCTTTAAATTTAGCCCTCCCATCAAAGGGTTTTAAGGATAGCCATGGGATCAGCATTTGATTTCAACAGGACCCCTAGAGAATGGGCTTTGGGCCAATATCGACCTAAGGAGATGAGAAGCTTTTCAAGCTCTAGACCGGATGACTCACCAAGGGGCCTAAAATAAGGGTCTTATTAGAAAAAATTTGATCCATTGGATATTTCAGGCCTTGCCTATGGACTAAAGTGAGGAATGATTGAGGCCCATTTAGAGTTGGCCTCTACATTAGGGCTCTCAACTTTGGGATTTTTCCACGAGTCTGAGGGTGAGGCCTTGATTACATGCCTATGGAGAGAATTGAGGCCACTCTTTGATTCAAGGCTTCTTATCCACGTGTCATGCCATGGGCTTCATATTGTGGGCCTAGATTGCTTAATTGCCTAGGGATCACATTTTGGGGCTTTAAGCCCATTCATGAATCCAAGGATTACTTAAATCTTTTTGGGCCAATGTTAATAGAGCATTTTTCCTTTTTTTTTTTTTTTACATCCAAGGGAAAGGCTTAAGCCTAAAGTAAAAGAAACTTAGAGACTAGGTAGGACATTGACAAACTATAGCCACAAATGAGCATTGTTTTTCCCATAATTTAAAAAAAAAATTAAAATGTACATTTGTTAAAGAAATCCTATTGTTAAATAATGCATATTTATTTGAGTTCAATGCTTTTTAAAAATTGAAAGTGCAAGCCTCATGATCATTCCTGGCACCTTGAGTCTCTAGAGGCTTCACCTCATAACCTAGATGATGGTGTGATTATCCTCATCTTTGAAGAGTTAGTCCTCAAAAGCAACTTCAACATAATGCTACCTTATAAGTAATGAAGCTCTCAGCAAAGGAGAGATATGGAACAACCATTTTGTCAAATTATCCTCCAACTTGAACTAAGGAATTGTCTCTTTAATGATGGAGGTCTTGGATTGGCCTTTGGTTGAAGGAAAGTGCTAATAGAATGTGTTGATGTACTAGTTATACCTTTCAACCATTACCTTCAACTCACTAGCTTTGATCCACTTCCTTAAAAATTAGGATTTAAAGAATTCCCTCACCACATTCTTAAACATGGATAGAAGTCTTATTGTGAGAGCATCCATTCTAGATATTACATAGGTGGTGACTTCATTAGAATACTTTGCTTCTAAGTCCATTTCTATCTTCACATAAGACAACTCCAAGGCTTTCTTTTCCTTGTGTAGATGGTCCATAGAAACTGTATAATCTTCAACCTTCTTCTGAAGTGTGGAAATCTCCTTATCCTTGTAAGCTAAGGCTTGCCCCCTCTCAACTATAAGCCTTTCCTCTTTGTTAGTGCTCTCCCTGTCTTCCACCTTAATATAAAGGAAAGCAAAGTCTTGCTTCCTTACTAGGCTTATGATATTGAGGTCTTCATATTCCCTCCTTTAGCAAGCCACTGAGGATTAGAGATCCTAGGCCAAAGTTTTTACTTAATTGTAAAGAAATAACATAGATGAGAAATAAACCTTGAAAATTCATCTAAGTTTTTGCTCCAATCTCTTGAAGTTTCAGCATAATAATCCCTCAAGAGCTAACTCCAAATCTAAAAAAAATAATGCAAAACTAGTTCTAAATGAAATTTAATGAAGAAATTGATGTATTTTGTTCAAACTCTGAGTAAGGGAAAGAATTAGGTCTACAACCCTCTCCAAAATTCAAAAACAGCCAAAAAACAAAGTAAAAATTGCAATTTATAAGTCTAACGAAACTGGTTTACATGGCCTAAAAGCTCTCCACATGGCCAATGTAAACCATCTTCATGGACGTGTGAAATCTAAAATTTTGGTAGTAAGTTCACACGGCTTGAACACCATCCACACGACTTAAACCTTGATCCATACGGTTCGTGTAGACTACCTTGGTCTTGAACTCCACCAATAATTGCACCGTAGCTTTCAATTGTCTAGGAACCTCATACTTTACTTGGAAAACCTAAAACTTGCCAAGATTCCTATATTTAATTGAAAAACACTAAAAAAACATATTAAATGCTATTTCGGCAATAACCTAAATATGAGGGGAAAACATGTATAAATATGCACAAAACAGCCTGCAACTAAGCCTCCTGCAAAAAACATAGACTTAGAATTAGGAATGAAGGGAAAAAAGAAAAAGAATTAAAGAGAAAGGAAAAGCAACCTTTAAGTGGGCCACTAAGTTTATCTCCAACCTAATGGCTAACCCTTGAGCTTGGTCAGAAAGTACATCCTCATTGGACCCCTAAAATTTCTAGGCCTATGGCAGCATTATGATGCTCCAGAAAAAAACAAGCCCCCTTTAGCAGACATGATTCCAATATCTTCTATCTCAACTGAAGGCACCAGTTGGACTCTCTTGGCAGGTAGAGCTGGAAGGTCCTCCTCAAGTTGATTATTTAGGGTCATCCTCTCTACCTTAGCTGGTTTGTCTTTAGGAGCTTCCACTTCAATAGAACCTTGAGCCTTTGTCTCTCTTGTAGCCTTGGTGGCTTCATTGACCTGGGCAGCTTTGACCCTCGCTACCTCCTCTCTACCTGCCTCATAATTAACAACATCAATTAGGGCATTCAAAGTTTAGTTGTGAGAGTTTTATCCTAAAAAATCCCATACATTGTTAAGATGAGGCACTCGTGTGACATTCCCTTGGTTGCACCCTGCCTCCTCTTGCCTATCCTCCATGAAGATATCAATGCCCATCTCAGGTATCACTAAAGCTCGCTCGCTCATGGAATGACCACTGGGCTCTTATCTAACCTCTTCATCCTCCAGGTGCCTTCTCTCTTCGACCTCTAGTTATGCATTTGGAGCAGTGTCCCCAACCTACTTCGTTGCCTGGTCTACTACCTTGCCAGCCCCTTCCTTTGTAAAGAAAAAAAAAAGAGATTCAGAAATAAAAACACATTAAAAAAAAAGAAAAGATGGAAGAAGAAATAGATTGCTCACCATTAACAAACTCCTTTCACGCTGGTTTACTATGAAGGCCTGGCTTTCGACCAAATCGCTTCACCCAAACCTATTGTCCCAACAATAGACACCAAGAGGGGTGGGGAGGGAGGGAAGGGGGGGGGGTAAATTAGTGTTTTGAAACTGTTTAGGTTTTATAAACAAGTTTATCAAGTTTTAATACTTTTAAAAACCTTTTCCAAATTATAAGCAAGTAATCACATAAAGAAAATGGAATTAAGAGCTTGGGTGTGCACACAACAAATTTCAAATCACCAATTCAATATGTAAAATAGAAAAAACTCAAATAAATAATAATTAAAAGAGAGATAAGAGAGAATTTTCAATTTATAGTTCAAAATCCTCCTCCTACGTCCACTCTCTCAATCGAACTGATTGAGGTTCCATTATCTTCAATTCAAAGCTTCCAAGCTTCTAGTTCTTCGAGATTTCGCCCAAATAAACTGATTGGAGCAACCAACTCCAAATCAAATGTTTTTACAAGAGTTTCAAGTCAAAAGACTTGTTTACAATGTGCTAGGATAATTATTTTTAAGTGAGAAGCTAGCCAAATGATTTTCTTAAACCTAACAGTGAACAATGAAGTATTAGGGTTTAAGAAAATAGAAAAAGATTGAGCTTGATGATCAAAGAAAGCAAGAAAAAAAATGCTTACAATTATGATGGAATAGTTCTTGATCATTCTTCACTTGGTTTCTTGTCATTCTTTATATATGTTTTCCATTTAGGAGACAAAACTTGTCTCCAACATTCAAAAAGTACCAATGATGTCTTCTTCAGCGGATTCTGACAAGTAGCATACGGTCGTATGGCCTTGGGTGCATACGGGCATACCCGTTAGGTGAGTTTAAATTTAATAGCCATTAGACTGGATACGGGCATATAGAGACATGTTGATAGAGTCGTATGCTTTTTCCCTAGAACTCCTAAACCTCTCTGTACTGGCATACGATCGTATAGAAACTTCTCTATATGGGCATATCCATTTGCCCTAGAATGCCCATATCTTTCTGTACTGGCATACGATCATATAGGTTGTATCCACTTCTACATAGAGGCATATCAAGAGTTAGCATACTGGTGTATCCACCTATTTTTGCACTTTTTGAACTCACTTTGATTTTAAATTGATTATTAGTTCGTTCATAGTAAATAGGCAAAACATATAAGTACTAGAAATATAATTAAATGCATCATACTTATAATAAGGTCAATCAAACATGATTTTTACAAATTCATTTCATTATATAGAATGACCACACTAAAGGTTTTGGAATCATCAAAATATGGAGGACAACAATCTTACCCTTTTTTATGATGACAAAACTTTAGTCTAGTTTCAAACAAAAACATGAAATGCTATAAAACTAAATATAAATTTTTTGTCAAAATTTTGTGCAAAAAATTTGGCATTACTCCCCCTATTGATATGCAAATATTTTTGATAAAAATTTTTCATTAAAACTTCTAAAAGAAATGAGAATGCAAAATCCATAAAATGTAATGCATTAGGCTCAACCTCAACAAAGCAAAAAATTTGTTCAAAACATGTATTCATATCACAAGCAAATTTCATAATTTTCAATCCACAATCAAAAGTCAAGCAACACATTTCAAGTACATCAATCATTAGGCTTGAAAGTTGAAATTTGAAACTTTAACTTTCTCCCCCTTTTTATCATCAAACAAGAAGGTAAAGAAAACAACGATAAACACAATAGTAAAAAATGAAATGAACATTAAATAGTAGAGCATAATTAACAAAATCCATGACAATAAACATAATAAAATGAATAAGATTATCCAAAATGATAACCAAACCACAAGCATAACAAAATAGGCTTTAAAAGCCAATGTACTGCAAATGAAATTGTAAACAATAGAACCATAGATATGCTATAGAGTTTGAAAAATGGAAAAAAAGATTGGTTTGGTTGAGAAAAAGATACTAATGGATCATAGGAAATTTAAAGATTTTGTGGAGGTGGAGGTTGGTGCTGGAAGTTCTTCATAAAGGTTCTCATCATGTCATATAGTTCATCTGGCTTCTTCCCAAGAGTGGTAAGCTTGTCATCCATGGTGACAAACTGCCCTTGAACCTCAAGGTGAAAATTTGTTAGATTTCGGGTGTTCTCATCACCCATCCCAATGATCATGTCTTAAAACCATGGTTCATCTTCCTTTCCACCTTCTTCCTCTTCCCATCTAAGGGCTTCCATCTTGATGTCCTCATCATCACTAGAATCTTCCCCCTCCCTCTTACTTTTGAGCATGCCAGGCAATTTCCTTTTGTGTGGGAGGAGCGGCGTCGGGTACAAGCATATATTGATGCCCATCAAATTAAGCCAATCCTACATTTTTCCAAGTCCTAAAGGTAAGATTGTCAATTTTTCCCCTTAGAACTATGTAGGACTCATAAATATGCTTAGAAAATGTGCCTACTTTGTTACAATGATCGTCAGTATCCACCCCCATTGAATTTTTCTCTTAATCTGAGTCAAGTAATGCTTTTATGAATTAATTATGAATACAACTCCATTTACCCTCACGTCCTTTAACATACACTCAAGCAAGAAGATTTCAATACTTGTAATCTTACTATGGTTTAACTTACATAAAAGAGACATCAGTAGAATTTAATGCGCCATCCTCAATCGCACACTATTGATTTCAGAGGCCTTGGCATTTTTCTTCTTTGGTAAGTCTAACCCTTTGGTTATCTTTCTCCAAGTAGCTTTATCATTCCATCCATACTCCTAACCCATCACACCATCACTCCTATTGATACCCAAATACTCTGCCAATGCACAAGCAGAGGTGTGATACTCTTTGTCTCCAATCTTATATGTGAAACCCTTACTATCATCATCAATTTTTAGGGTAGAGAAGAACTCTAAAGTGAGATTGTGGTACATTTCTTGCGAAGTAGTAGGGTATTTCCAAGATGTGAATGTTGGTGTCAAAAGTTTCTTCACATCTTTCTCCACTCCTAACTTAACAAGGCAATCTAAGTCTAATGGGGTGTAAGTAGCATGTGTACCTTGTTTGATCAGTTTATCACATCTTTCACTATCCCAAAGATCAACAAACCTCAAACTAAAATTATAGGGTTGAAGGCTTACCTGAGGTATGCACTCCAGCACCTTCCTTTATAGCCTACCCCTCCCTTTACCTGTAGTACCGATGGATCATGATGAACTAGCCACAATAGGGTCACTTTTTCCTCTCTTAGATGCTTTTAAACTCATACTTGAAGTGATTTAGGGTTTTTAGAGAAATTTTGGGGAAATTTGGGGAAAATATGATTTAAATGATGAGAAGTGGATGAACAACAAGAGATTTAAGTTAAGATTATGATTCAAGCACATAAAAATTTCTTAAAATGCCTAAAAATTAAATTTAAGAGAGAAAGAGAGAGAGAGATAGAGAGAGAGAGAGAATCGACTATGAAGAATATGATTTTAGGGTTCTAAAATCTGTAAAATATGTATATGGAGCCCTTTATACCCCCATTATCGAGCTTGGATATGAGCATATAGAAGGTCTTCTAAACGATCATATGCTAGTCTAATAGAGTTTTAAAAAAAATTAAGAAATTGGATACGGGCATATAAACAGGGTTCTATACGGGTGTATGGAGTGCTTGAATGTTGAAAAATAAAGGTTTTGAAAATTTTTAATAGATTTTATAGCAAATGTGATATGTTTACACTAATACTCATTTATGGCATTAGAATTAATCTATAAATGATCTTAAACTCAATTGATTCATCCAAATTAAACCAAATCTATTTTAAGCTCATTCACACAATAACACATAAAGCATGCCACATACACAAGCAAAGCATATTCTCAAAGAAATACATATTCAACAAAATATAGACATTCAATCTCACCGAATGATGAGGTTTAAGGTTAGATTATACCTGAGATGCATCAATCATGCCTAATTCTCTTCGAATGTAATAAAAAGCTTCCTTATCAAGCGGTTTGGTGAAGATATCCACAAGTTAATTCTTTGTATCAATCAATTCAAGTACAATATGTCCTTTTAATGTATTATCTCTACAAAAATGATGTTTAATGTCTATGTGCTTTATCCTAGAATGATGAATGGGATTCCTGGACAAATTTATGGCACTTGTATTTTCATATTTAATAGGAATGTAATGCAATGCCATGCCATAATCCACAAGATTATTTTTATCCAAAGAAGTTGAGTCCAATAACATGTGGCTACTACATACCTCGCTTTTAAGGTTGATAATGCTACTGAGTTTTTCTTTTTAGAAAACCATGATATTAACATGTCTCCTAGAAATTGACATGTACCATTAGTGCTTTTCCTATCAACCTTACATCCACCAAAGTCCGAATCTGAATAGCTAACTAAATTGAAAGAAGGACCTTTTGGATACCACAAACCAAGATTTGGTGTATCCACTAGGTATCTTAGGATTCGTTTGACAGATGTAAGATGAGATTCCTTAGGATTTGATTGGAATCTAGCACACATGCATACACTATATAATATATTAGGTCTAGATACAGTCAAATAAAGTCAAAACCCTATCACACTCCTATAAAGTTTAGTGTCAACAGAATTACCCTTAGTATTGGCATCCATTTTAACAGTAGTGTTCATAGGAGTGTTGTGTGGTCTTGCCTCATCCATGTCAAATTTCTTGAGCAATTCCTTTACGTATTTCATTTGATGAACTAACATATTTCATATGTCAAATTTCTTCAATTACTAGATTTGCAATCCTAAGAAGAAGTCGAGCTCTCCCATCATGCTCATTTCGAATTCACCTTGCATAGGCTTAGAAAATTTCTTATAAAATAATTCATTAGTTGCACTAAATATAATATCATCAACATAGATTTGAACAATCAGAGTGTCTTGTCCTTGGTTTTTAATGAAAAGTGTGGTGTCAACTTTGCCTTTGGTAAAACCGTTTTCAATAAAATATTGCTCAACCTCTCATACCAAGCTTTAGGAGCTTATTTTAAACCATATAAAGCCTTTTTAAGTTTAAAAACATGAT
>CAOJBK011692042.1:0-10122 GCA_948294925.1 Codiaeum variegatum
CGCTTTAGGTTTTACTATCCAGATCACGCATCTGATAACTAAAGCAAAATAACTATTCATGAAAATTCATCAATTTAATTGCACAGAAAATGTAAAAAGATGAATTAATTCTCATAAATAAATTATAATCCTTTTTACAAAAAGTCGGGGCTAGGGCTTACATTAACATGGTAATCATCATAATTATAGTGAATGAAAATAAATCTTTCTTTTTGGATTATCCATAGCCGTCATTATATTGAATGAAAAGACAGATCATTACTTTTTATAGTCTATCTCTCTCATCAAGTGCTCTATGTTCTGATTTCTAGCTAATTGTAGGTCTGTGTTTTTGGGAAACCACAAACCTGAGCTGGGAGTTCTAGACAAGTATTTGAAAATCCTCTTTACAGCAACCTGATGTGACTCTTTAGGATTAGCTTGGAATCTTGCACAAAGGCATACAGTGTATCGCTTGAGCTGATCCAGTGTAGTTAGATATTGAACTCATTGCCATTGATGTATATCAGGATGACATCTCTGTCAGTCACAATCTTCTTGATGATGAATGGACCACTTGAGGTAGGTTAAAATTTTCCTCTAGGATCTAGCATGGGTTGTCTAATTTCTTTAAGGACCATGTCACCTTTATGTAGGGTTTTGTCTCTACTTTTGTTGAAGTGCCTTGCAAGTTGAATTGGTAGTTCTGAGTTTAGTGAAGGGATTCCATGAGATTGAGTTGGTGTAGGCCTATTTCTAATCAGTTTGCTTTAACTTTTGTTAGGAACTTGGGCAGCTTGAGCTTCCAAAGAGGTAGGACTGCTTCCATTTTGATGAGTAGGATGTTGATGAGGTTATGTACCTAAGGAGGATGTTTGGCAAGTGGAAATGCCAACTTTTGTGATGATTGATTTTTTTTTTTAAGAATGGTTGAGAGACTTATTGGCAACTCCATTGATTTGTGGTCTATAACGGGAAGACTTGTGATGTTAAAGGTGGCTTCCTTTTTTAGAGGTAAAGGCCATTATTTATGACAATCGCATGAAGCAGTAAAATAAGATTTGACAAGGGGTCCTTCTTCTAGTCCACTTTAGGTTCTAGGGAATGCATAACACCCCAAAGAAAATAGTAAATTATAAAGGCAAAACCATGAAAATCAGGGGATCTCCCCTCCATTCTTATGATATGGGAGGAGCACAAATTTTCCAAATAACATCCATACATAATAATAAAATAACAAACTATAATAGTAATAATAAACAATCACAATGATTCAAATAATAAAAGTAACACAACAAAATACAATAAAGGAATAAAAGAAAATTAAAGGTTTGGACTTAAAGCCATGAGAAGGCTTGCCAGCATATCCCTTTGAATAAGAATCAAACCCCACGTCATTCTCCCTTCTCGAGAAGGATTGGGGGATGTTCTGATAATATTGGGTAGTTTGATGTTCAATAGCTAACTGGTTTTAGATTTATAAAACAGTTAACCATTAGGATATTAATCAATTCTGATCTTTGATTAATGAAAAATGATTTTTGAATGAGTCACCTAAGTTCATTTTAGGGTTTGATTGATTTTAATTTATGAAAACATATTTTCTATAAACATGCCTTAATTCATATTTAAAGGGATTTAATTTGAATTATTTAGAAAAATAATCATTTGATAAACAAAATGCCTTATCAGTTTCAAGGCTTAATTCATAACCAAAAGGAATTAGTACATTCTATACCGTATTTACCTTTGGCTTATGGGATTTGGGAGCTGGAGGGTTACAGGGCTTGAAGAAATCAGAACGGGTGTCCATTATGTTCAGAGAGACTAGTGCCTGCCTGTCTAAACTAGGACTGAAGGAATAGTACTATTGAACTGATTAAAACCGGAGTGTTTCTTATGAGATTCTGATGATTTGGTTTGATTAGGTGAGATTTAGAGTGTTTATGAGGCATTTAGCAGTGTTAAGAGGCTAGATAATAGGTCTGAGTGTGTCTGGAAAAAACCATCCCAAAGCAGTTTTGAAACTTTGAATTTATAAGGAGTTGTGCCAGAAGCCCTAAGGTTCAAAAGCATGCGTTTGGGGTCAAACGCATGCATTTGGGCCCTTATGCATGTATTTGAACCTTTACCCATGTGTTTGGTCCCTTACGCATGTGTTTGGGCACTTACACATGCGTTTGGGTCAACTGGTTTGGCCCGATTTGACCCAATTTTGGTATTTTCGAGATTTTGGGCCCATTTAGAGTCTGATTTGGACCATTGGACTTGTATCAATGAGTCATATCTAATGATGTAAAAATTAAGGCATTTTACTTATAAAATTTTCCATGCAAAATTAGGGATTTAATAGTGATGATTCTGGAGGTGTAAAATTAAGGGTTCACAGCTGCCCCCTCATCTGATTTAGCTTCGAGCAGAAGGTTATTCTGATGATAGTGAACCCATAGGTGCCAAGTCAGATTCTAAGCTTATGATGAAGCCATATCAGTTTGTGGGCTTATGACAATACTATATCAGCTTCTCGGCTTGTGGTTATGCCATGTCAGATTTTGGGCTTTTTGCCATGTCAGATTCTAAGCTTTTGAAAGATAGTTATTATACCTTTGCATTGTGGGTGAAGACTCCTTTGAGAAGATGCCTCCATATACATGTTGGATGATGCTAGTAATTAGAGGGAGATACATGAGATGCATGTTAAGTATAACCCATTGTGGATCTTTGTTTTGTAAAAGCTTTCTCAAAACTTCGCCGATTGTATGAAATTTCATCTTTTCCTAAAATTTTGTTACATTTTGTTCATGAAATTTTGTTTTTGAGAAAAAAAGAGTATTTTTTCATGATTTTCCCCCACAAATGGTGTCATACTCTAGCTACGTGATGCATGGGTGATGCAAGAACCTAAATAAGGTTGAGAGAATCAACCTCAGGCAATATAGGGTTTTGATAGTGCTTTAGGTTATCAAGGCTTATTGGGTACTTTTGAGTGACTGAGACTCAGTAGAACATGTGTTTAAGCTTGTTTTTTATTCTGATGGATTTGTTATTTTAGAGCTTAGTTAGTTGATTGCTTCAGTGAGTAGGCTTTTTAGGTTTGAATGACTCATAAGGTGATATGATGTACCTATCTTCCATGGCCAAGAGATTCAAAGGTTTAAAAAATGATGTTTTCTGGGCAATAGGTGGAGGGTCTATGCTTTTGCCTTGTTTATTCGGATGGTTATGGAGATGAGTAAATGGATTAGTTGATACCCCAAATGGGTAAAGGAAATTTTATGTTTGAGTTGGTTACTATGGCCAAGATGCAGCTTAATTTTTATAGTGGTTGTTGCTCCACTAAGGATTTGTGATCGTCTTTGCATTAGTTGACTCCACTTGGGGAAATTGTCTCTGGCTGATTTCTTTGGTTGTATCTGATTCTCGCTGAGGAGATAAGGAATCCAATAGGGAAATGTTATTACTTGAGAGATTCTCTAGGGATGAGAATGGTTCCCTTAGGAAATTATTACATCTAAGACATGTTTGAAAGGTGAGTAACTTGTCAGTTTTTGTCTTAGGAGGTCCACTGGAGATATCTCTTTTGAAAGAGGATGAATGATGTGTTTGATTTTTCAATGTTCCCTTTTTAATGTTCCAAAAGGTGAATAAGAGTTCAACAAAATTCATTATTTTGATTAAAAGCTCTAATTTTTGTCTAAGCTGCCCTTTCGGGTTTTCAACTTAGCGAGCTGCCTTGATTGTTGCCTAGACCGCCTTTTCATTTTTAAGTCTAGCAAGTTGTACCCTAATTGTTTTTCTAAAATGCCAACTTGGGTTTTCAACTTAGACAGTTTCATTCTTTTTTTTTTATTTTCTCTCTGTCTTTCATTTATTTTTGCATGCTTGTCAAAGAGCCCAAATGAGATGAAGTGTGAAAGACATTGATTTATATGCTTTGGACCGTATCTAATAAGGGTTTCCTATGTATCTCCTTACATTTATTTTGAAAACTTACATCCAAAATACAATTTTTTATTTTGGAGAATAAGGTCCACGTAGTTCTTTTTACAGAAATGATGATAATGTAATGCTCAAACAGTGTATCGCTTGAGCTGATCTAGTCTACTTGGATGATTGAACTCATTGTTGTTGATGTATATCAGGATGATGTCTTTGTTAGTCATAATCTTCTTGATGATGAATGGACCGCTTGAGGTAGGTCAAAATTTTCCTCTAGGATCCAACATAGGTTGTCTGATTACTTTAAGGACCATGTCACCTTTGTGTAGGCTTTTGTCTCTGACCCTTTTGTTGAAGTGCCTTGTAAGTTGAATCGGTAGTTCTAAGCTTGGTGAAGGGATTCCATGAGATTGAGTTTGTATAGGCCTATTTCTAATCAGTTTGCTTTGACTTTCGTGGGGAACTCGGGCAGCTTGAGCTTCCAAAGGGGTAGGACTACTTCCATTTCGATGAGTAGGATGTTGATGAGGTTATGTACCCAAAGAGGATGTTTGGAAAGTGGAAATGCCAACTTTTGTGATGATTGATTTTTTTTTAGAATGGTTGAGAGCCTTATTGGCAACTCCATTGATTTGTGGTCTGTAAGGGGAAGAATTTTGATGTTGAAGGTGGCTTCCTCTTTTAGAGGTAAGGGCCATTATTTATGATAACTTTAGAAGGAACATTGTACTTTGTGATGATACTTATCTTGATGAATTGTTCATCCTTTTCCTGAGTTAAGGACTTTGGGAAGGTGCAGCATCTACCCACTTTATGAAGTAGTTGATGGCAACCAGGATGTGTGGTTAATTAGCTTAATGAAACCATGTGATGGTAGTTGTTTGGAAACCTCCTCTTTGACTGGGTGTGATCATTCATCTTTTATGTGCCTGAGTTTCTATTTGGTAGGCTTGCAATTTGGATAAATTAGGATTGGACGACAATACTTGGATCAAGACTAAACTCCAGGGTGAGGCGATACTTAAATTCTTCTATGCGTGTCCCTATACTAGACCTGTTTAAGCTTCCAAATGCAATGAATGCTATTTTTCAAATGTTGAAGGGGCTTTTTAACAACATCAGTCAATTTGATTTCATTTTTTTATTCTCTTTTTATGATTGATTAAACTTAGATTCACCAATTGGAACACTAAAAGAGAATAAAGAAATAGGACTATAAAACCTTGTTCATTTTATTTAAACTTAAAAGAGACAAGTCACGATTTGACAATTGGAAATGGGGAATGGGTTTCATAGAGGACCCAAAGGTTTTCAAACTTAGTTGACTCTCGCTTAAGAAGACTTTTCAGACTCAGGTTCCATTTCAAAATCTAGCAAGACTAGACTTTCTTCAAGTGACCAATTGTTTAGTTTCTCAATTATGGAAGGCTTAATATGCAATTTCACTAGAGAGTCCATCTTCTTTGAAATCTTCAGAATAGGTTCATTGGCAATCTTTACATAATTACTCTTCATCAGAAGATGCTTCAAGTATGGAAAATACTTGGGACCCAGCATCAATTATGTCTTCAATACGGGAGGCAATGTCAATGGGTGCTTTGAAATTTGGTAGGTATTATGTGATCAGCCTATCTCGATACACAGGAAGCAAATTTTTCATAATCAAGTCAATTTTTTCAGATTCTATTGGTCTGTTTACCATTTGTGAAGCTTTCTTCCTCCACCTCATAATGAACAAGAAAAAGGTTTCTTGAGGATTGTATTTAGTAGTCTCTAGATTTCTCCTTGTAACATCGATTTCTTCATTATATGAATATTGTTGTACAAAGTCATTACATATGGATTCCTTTGTCAGTTTCTTAGAAACATCTAGTTGTACAAACCAGTTTAGAGTTGAGCCAGTAAGCGACTATTGGAAGAGTTGAGTAAGGAGCTTACCTTCCACACCAAAAGGGTGAAGTGCACCATCATAGATTTTGAGATGGGTTTTAGGGAAGGTTGTGCCATCAAACTTGTCAAATACTGGCATTCTGTACTTAGGAGGAAGCCTCACATAGGGGAATGGACTGAGGGACTTGACATCAATCCCATTTTCCTTCTTCTTGGTAGTGTCAAGGGTTGCTAAATTTCCTCATACTTCATATGTTTTTTAGCAAACGATGATCTTGGGCCCTCGTCTAGAAAGGATTCGTAAGAGAGGCTATTGGAGTGATGCCCCCATGATCAGCTTATGTGAGGAAGGCAATTCCATGATTAGTTTAGGGAGGTAGGATAACCATGCCTTCATTAACTGGCTCTTTTTCAAAATTGGATGATGTAGATGCATGATGGGCTAGCTGAATGCCAACTTGGGCCATCATGGATTAGACTTTTCCCATGATGGATTATTCCTGGGCTTTGAGCATAGAGTTCAGGGTTTCCTCTTGCTTTTTGAGAGTTTCATCTTGCTTTTTTATGAAGTCAGCTAGCATGGCAACAAGGTCGGTAGGTGGAGCAATGGCATTAGCAGTAGTAGGGTCAGGAGCATTCTGTTTGTTAGGCATGGTTACCTTTAGGGTAGATAAAAGAAAATTGGGGTATCAACAATTTGTCACAGCCATAACAGACTTGGTTCTAAGACACAACTCAAGGTAGTGTTTGATTTTGGTCTTTTTAGTAAGAATTTGGACTTTTTCAAGTTCGGGATGGCATGATGCATGCATGTGTGCATGCATGAATAAAAAAGGTTTCATGATGAAAGATAATTAGAGACTTAGGGTAAATGGGACCTAAGGTCATCTCTAATCATTATATGAGAGTTTGTTGGTTTTAAGGCTCCCCAGTGACTAGAGGCGCGATATACCTAACCACATGTGAATCAAGAAGATTCGTGTGGGTCCAGTGGCCACGTGCAACATCATTATCCCTACTGAAAGGATCAGAGGGTACGCTTTGGAGTTGGATGATTTCACTATTGGTAAAGCAGTCCCAAGAGGGAAGCTCACTCGATGTTACTTTCTATCTGAGTTTTCCTAAGATAAAGAAGCATGTTAAGTGATGCATGATACCTACTTTCAAACAAGTTTAAGCCAAAAGATTGTTTTTCAGAAAATAATCCACTTAGTTTTTTATTAGTTTTCCAAACATCCCCAGTGGAGTCGCCAGCTGTGAGACCTCGTCCGAGTGGCCTGTGGGATCTTTCAGCATGCTTCCAAGGCTATGGCTTGAAGGAAACTAACTAAAGGGAGCTGGATTGTGCATGGCATCATGGATTACAAATGATGCCCACATATGTCATCCACATATGTTTGTTGGCATGCACGTGATGTGTAAAGTGTACAGAGTTGCCACTTAATCTTTAAGAAAACTAGTTTTCTAAGGAGATTACGAAACCTTTTGAGACAACTCCATTTTTAGAAAAAAAATTGTTCCTAATTGAAAAGGCTATTTTTGTTTGAACCAGAGGGGGTTCGGGGATTTGTGATCTGATAAAACAATTTTTATGAAAAATAGTTTTTACCAATTTAACATAACAACTTATGGCTTAAAAAGGATGATTTCGGTTAAAATCAGTTTTCATGTATGCATAAACAGTTTATCATGGTGCATGAACAAGATAAGCATGCTAGAATGATGCGTGGACAGAAATAATGCTTATGACAATCACATGAAGTAATAAAAAAGATTTGACCAGATCCCTCCTCTATCCCACTTTAGGTTCTAAGGAAGGAACAGTACCCCAAAGAAAATAGAAAATTATAGAGGCAAAACTATGGAAATCAGGGGATCTCCCCTCCAATCTTATGATCTGGGAGGAGCACACATTCCCCAAATAATAAAATAACAAACTATAACAATAATAATAAACAATCACAATGGTTCAAATAATAAAAGTAACACAACAAAATACAATAAAGGAATTAAAGAAAATTAAAGGTTTGGAGTTGAAGCCGTTAGAAGGCTTGCCGGCGTATCCTTTTATATAGGAATCAAACCCCACGCCGTTCTCCCTTCTCGTAAAGGGTTGGGGGTTGTTCTTATAATAGTGGGTGGTTTGATGTCTAGTAGTTAACCAATTTTAGATTTATAAAATAGTTAACCATTAGGCTCTTAATTAATTATGATTTTTTTATTAATAAAAAATGATTTTTGAATGAGTCACTTAAGTTCATTTTAGGGTTTGATTTATTTTAATTTATGAAAATATATTTTCCATAAACATGCCTTAATTCATATTTAAAGGGCTTCAGTTTGAATTATTTCAGAAAAATAATTATTTGATAAAGAAAATACCTTATCAGTTTCAAGGATTAATTCATAACTAAAAGGAATTAGAACATACTATATGGTATTTATCTTCAGCTTACAGGATTTGAGAACTGGAGAGTCGGAGGGCTTGATGAAATTGGAATGAGCCTCTGTTGTGTTCAGAGAGCACTAGTGACTACCTGTCTGAACTAGAACTGAAAGAATAGTACTGTTGAACTAATTGAAATCAGAGTGTTTCTTATAACATTCTAATTATTTGATTCGATTGGGTGAGATTCGTAGTGTTTAAGAAGCATTTAGGAGTGTTAAGAGGCTAGAAAATAGGTATGAATGTGTCTGGAAAAAGCTATCATGAAACAGTTCTGAAAGTTTGAATTTATAGAGAGTCATTCTAGAAGTCCTAAGAATCAAAACATGTGTGTTTAGGGTTAAACACATGCGTTTGTGCCCTTATACATGTGTTTTGACCCTTATGCATGTGTTTGGTCCCTTACATATGTGTTTGGGCAGTCATGCATGTGTTTGGGTCAGCTAGTTTGGTTCAGTTTGACCCATTTTTGGTATTTTTCTCGATTTCGGACCCATTCAGAGTCCGATTTGAGTACGGTTTGAACTATTGGACTCATATCGATGAGATAGATCTAATGATGTAAAAATTAGGATATTTTACTTCCAAAATTTTCCATGTAAAATTAGGAATTTGATGGTGATGATTCTAGAGGTGTAAAGTTAAGCTTTCACATATGGTAGTATCAAATTGTCCTCTTGAGAATCCTTTATTAAGCAAAAAGTTACTAAGGCATTCATACCAAGCTGTAGAAGCCTATTTTAAGCCATATAATGCCTTAGTAAGTTTAAACACATGATCAGGTTCATCAGGACTTTCAAAACCAGGTGGTTGTTAAACGTAAACCTCCTCATTTAGAAAACCATTTAGGAAAACACTTTTTACATCCATTTGATAGAGGGTGATGTTTTTAAAATAAGCAACAACACACAATAGCCTAATGGCTCCATTTATAACCATATGAGCAAATGTTTCTTCAAAGTCAATACCTTCATACTGATTATATCCTTGGGCAACTAACTTGGTTTTATTTCTCACCATTATATCATGTTCATCCAGCTTGTTTTTTAATACCCATTTTGTTCCAATGATTGATTGATGTTCTAGCTGGGCTATAAACTTCCATACTTGGCTTCTTTTAAATTGGTTAAGTTCTTTTTGCATAGCCAAGATCTAATTCTCATCCAATAATGCTTCATCACATGACTTAGGCTCCATTTGAGAAATGAAGTCCATATCACCATGAATTTGCTTGAATGTTGACCTTGTTAATCTGCTTTCTGATGGACTACCTAAGATATTTTCTTTTGGATGATCTCTATAAAAGTTCCAATCTTTGGGTAGATCAAGCTCCTAATTAGGTGACTGATCACCTTGGTTAGGCAATTGATGTTCTGAATTAGGAAACTAATCATTTTCATGTGGTGACTAATCACTTTCCTTTTCATTATCTTATTGATTAGATTATCCCAGATCTTCCTTGGGTCTACTTAGGTTGCTAACTGCTTCATCTTGCTTCTCAGCTATATTTTTATCTGCATCATCTTTTTGAAATTTTCTTGCTCCAGTGATTAGATTCATCAAAAACAACTTGCATGGATTCTTCCATAGTTAGTTTTCTTTTATTGAAAACTCTATATGCTTTACTAGATGTCAAATAACTAAGAAAGATTCCTTCATCTTATTTTGAATCAAATTTTCTCAAATAACCTTTCTTGTTGTTTAAGATAAAATACTTACAACCAAATGCATGAAAGTAAGAGAGATTAGGCTTTCTTCCCTTCCACAGCTCGTATGGAGTTTTATCCATTAGAGGTCTAATCAGGATCCTATTCAGGATGTAGCAGGCTATGTTAGTGCTTCTCCCCATAAGTACTTAAGAAGGAATC
>CAOJBK011693553.1:0-14563 GCA_948294925.1 Codiaeum variegatum
CAGTAAATGATTCAAAATCATATAGATATCAATCATCATTCACTAGAAAATAAGACAAATGAACTTTTAATGAATCATAAAACCCAAGATAGATTGACATAGGGATGTGAGATAAGAAAATGATACCATAAGAATGAATAGTTCCGTGAAACAAATGGCTCATCAAAATCTCCATTCGCACCATTGTTGGACTCGCCGGAGATAAAGCCTTCTCTGTCGTTTTAAGGGGCATGATGGCTTCGGTTACCACTGTTGCCCTGCCACTGCTGCCCTGATTTGATGTCATCAGAGGTGGTGAGTTTGGTTGTTAACTGAAGTGGACTTGCTAGAGATGGAAGGTGCTTTGTTTGGAGATTAAAGGAGACAATGAGGGGCTCGACAGAGCTAGAGGTTCTAGGTTGTCATTCTTGTTTGGTGACTAGAGCTGCTTTGAGTTCGGAGATGATTTGACGGTAACTAGAATCAGGCTTGAGCTCGACCATAGAGAAGGGGGATGAGGGGGTTCTGTTTGCAATTTTCAGAGAAGAAAGGGTTTGATATAGGTCTGGGAAATTTTAGGGAAAAATGGGTGTTCAGGAAAAAAAGGGAAATTTTAGTTTTTATATAAAAAAATTATTGACCACTTACCGACCCCAAAATTGGGTCGGTAAATATTAAAACCTCACTACCAAATTCTCATGAAAATATTTAATTTTCCTTCACTAAGTTACTGACCACTTACCGAATCAAAAAATGGGTCACTAATCACTGACCCAATTATTTAGTCAGAAATGATCAGTATATTTTTGGTGGGAAGTTAATAAATTATTGCCGCCAATTTAGTGACGACTTACCGACAATTTAATTGAGTCAGTAACTTAGTGACGCCTTTTTTTTTGTCGGTAAATTGTCAGTAAATAATTTATTTAATTTTTTCCCCTTATTGCATCATAAATTAGTCAATAAGTGTCATTATTGGGTCAGTAATTACCGACCCAAAAAATTGGGTCAGTAATTGAAGTCGGTAAATCACAATTTTCTTGTAGTGACACTTAACCATTTTAGACAAAAACACTTTTTGCCTTTTATTTGGTTGATGTGTAGAGAGCGCCCACTAACTTGATGATTCATCATTTTTCTCCACTAACTTTGACACATCTCATGGCCAAATGAATTGCATAAAAACACTTGTCAAGACATGTAGCTAGTAGAGTGTGAGTTGTCCTCACTTTAGCTAGTGAATCTCTAAAATAATAAAAGATTAATTATCTCATAATTAATTATTTATTTTTTCTTTGTCTAAGCCCAATTTCTATTTAATCCTTAAAATTTTGCATCTTATACAAAATTAACTAAATTGAAATACATTCTTTATGAAATGAACTTCAAGACATGCTAGGGTCTTTGTAATTTAATTACAAGTTCAATTCAATTATAATTAATTTAATTAAATATTAATGTATAACATCTTTATCCAATGCTCACTCAATACTTTATTATGTGTGACTTACTAGGTTCATGTCCTAAATAGCAATGAGATAGAGAAAAACTCTTTTTCACTTTATCTATGTATAGAATCCCATTTCATGCATAGTCTTGTAAGTAATGAGATACGTCTAGCATAACATATCGCGATTACCTAAATTGGAATAAATGTTGATGATCAAATCAATGAACATTTACATCGACCTATTGATCATAATTACCAAGCATTTGAGTTCATTCATTGCAAATTCCCGATCTTAGCTAAGGTCATGGATTCGTCAAACCTTATATGTCTTTATCATATGACTACTCCTAAGTTATAATCCTTGATAATCTTGAATCCTACTAGAAACAACTTTCTAGTGAATCTCATCTACCTTGGCCAAGGATTTCATATCAAGGAGAACAAGAAGTCATATGATTCCTTACTTATTTACCCAAGTAAATGAATTCTATATTTGAGAATATTTACCTCAATATATCACTGAGTATGATAGTTCAAACAAGCGTCTAAGAGGGGGGTGAATTAGATGATCCCAAAATTTTCTCTCCTTTTTCCTTTTCAATTTCTAATCTCTCTTTTAATTAATGAGATGTATGAAAATAGTTTTAGCTTGCTAAGTATGAATGATCACTTTAGGTGGAATTCAGGAATGTGAGATTCGACTGCGTCTAAAGGGTAACTGAAGCTAACTGCATTGTTATCTAACTGTGCTTAGAAGCACTTTGAAGATATCTTCAGTAGTCTACTAGTTAAGCTATTAGAAGCCTACGCAGCTAAACGTTTCAACTTTATGCTTTCTTGATTAAAATGAAATACTTGATGGACAAAAGCTACTAAGTGAAAATGTTATTGCAAAATATACTTTTAGATGAGGGAAAAAATAATGACAAATAAAACTATTAAAGCACAAGAGGCACATCAATTTTATCCTAGTTCGATACTAAAACCTACATCCAGTCTTTAAGGATCATAGCTTAAGATTTTCACTAAAAACCTCCACTTTAATGGCTAGAGAAAACCCTTTTATAGCTCTTATAAGCTAACCCAAATAAGAATATATTCCTCACCTAAATCCCACAGACCTTCATTAGGATTTTAAATAACCTCTCACCTATATTAGGGATAGATGACCCTCATAGTTTATTCTTAGGGGTAGCTGTGACTCCCTCAGACTCAACCTTTACATGAAACAATGACTAATGGGAGGACATGGTACAGCTATGAAGATTTACAAAATAAAATGAAAAATACAAGTTCCTATATGGATCAACCTTAAATTGTCAAGGTATTTGCATGAGAAAATAATTTTTGTTTTGATCTCAAATTTAAGATGATGTACGAATATGGTTAAAACAATTTGAGATGAGTTAATGCATGAAAATTCTTTTCAAAAGATGATTGAGAAGTAAATGCTCAAGAGACACAAAGAATGTAGAAGTTTAAATGCTTCTCTTGAATTTTTAGATTTTAAAGAACTTCTTCTCAAAACATCAATGCATGAACAACGCTCATTAATGAAAAATGTTAAGTATTTATAGAGGTTAAAAATGACCATGGTTTTGAGGGTAAAATTAAAATTTCAGAAATGAAAGAGCTTGAAAATTTAGTTTTTCTCACAATAACTCTTTTTCTTTATAAACTGTCTCAATCTGCTACTGATGTGATGTCAAATAGACAGATGACTGAAAGTCAATCATATTAAATGAATAGTGTCATAATGGAATTAAACCTTAAATGCATCTGACACATGATTGTTAGATTCAATACTTAGAAGAATGTCTTAAAAAGTTTTTTTATGCTAATAGATGCATAATGACATATTCCTTTTGCTTCTAAAAGTCTATTTTTGTCCAAAATGAATTTTACAAAGATGTGCATAGATCACGGGTAAAATAATGAGCAAGTTAAAGAGTGATCCATTTAATAATAAATCTAAATAAAATTCCAAAGATCTAAACTACATAGAACTGAGCACTTCTTAACTTTAGAATCTTCTCTAAGTAGAATTAGATGCACCAGTTTCTGGAAAACTTCAGGTGGCACCACATCTAATAAACATATGCAACAAATCAAAACACATAACATATCTAAAGTAAAGTAGCTCTGTTATCATCAAAATAAGTTTGTTAAACCAGTAAACTAACAATCTCCCCCCTTTTTGATGATGACAAAACTCATGCAATAATTTTCACAATAAGTTAGATTCAAAAGCATATAAGATGATAGGCGATAAGCTCCCCCTGAATCTAAACACCATAACTTTAAGAAGATAGGCAGGCATGCACAATAGAACATAGGCGAATATGATTCATTTATAAACAACCAAAAATTTATCAAGTAAGCACAACATGGCTCCCCCTGAAACCATGCATCTATTTGCCTAAAGTTCAAATCCTACAACTACAGCTACATCCTAAAAGTAACAAAGCAAATATGAAATCCTAAGCAGCCAACACACAACACATAGGTTCTTTTCCCCCTTTTTGGTATCAATAAAAAAATGGGAAAAAGAATAATATTACACAATTAAAAATACAAACCAAAATAAAATTGTTTAGAATTCAAAAGCAGAGAAAAAAAGTAATCATAAAGAAAAGAAAATTTAGAAGCAAGATCCCTTGAGGTTGGACTGGCTTGACTTTTCTTCTATGGAGCTTTCTAAGTTATAGTGGTGGCTAGGACATTCTGTGTGGTACCAGCTGGTGATTCACCTTTGGGCTTCACGGACTTGACATCTGCAACCATATCTGATATAAACTTTCAGATGCTCTCAAGATTATTCTTGGTGGCCATCAACACACTCACCATTTTCTCTTCAAGACTTGCAATCTTTTTAAGTAGTTCTTATTGGACCTACTGGGACTTTCCCATATAGTCCCACATCTAGATTCTCCAAATCCTTTCTAAATAAATCTTGAATTTTTTAGATTTGCTCTAGCACTGCTTGCTTGGAAGCCCTTAGCCCAGACATAAGCTCAAAAAAGTTGTTAGATGAAGCAGGTTCTGGCATTTTCTCTTCTTATGGCTCTGCTTCTGAAGAGCTATCATAATATCTTTTGATCTTATAAGAAGATCCATCATCTTCCTCTTCAACTGAGTGAACAATTGTATCCTTCTCTCCTTTCATCATGAATCTCTCAGATTTTGGATGTCCATCAAATCAGGATACACATTTTGATTTAAGTCAATGGAGGGGTTAGAAGTAGAGTCCCTTAACTTACTATACTCAACTACCTCTACATAGGCAGAAACCTTATCTCCTAAGACCTGATTTTTCTCAACTTCTTCCAGTGGTTCCATTGGGATCTTTCTATCATAATCACTCTTAGATTCACTTTACACTTCCTTCACAGCTCGTTTCCCTTTCTTACTCATTTGTTTCCTTTTCAGACTTTGACCCTCACCACCCTCAACTATAGCCTTATCCTTAGCTTCCTTAGAAGACCCTTCCCTATATTTGATATTTTTGAAGGCATTTTTTCATAAGTAGTCTGATTGCCTAATGGATGAAGGGTTCTGAAGATCTATTCCATAATGGTTGAAAACCATGGCCAATTGACTTGCATAAGGCATTTTCTTGAGGATTTTACATTGGCCAGAGTATTCAGAATTTAATAGAGAAAATCAAAGGGTTTCATCTTTATCACATGCCACATGATACAGGCATCATCATTTGTAACATAATTATAACAATCTCTCTTAGGGTAAATGATATGGCAGACTATTTTATGAACCATCCTACCATGTAACTCATATTCAGTAGAGGTAGTATTTTGGTTACCTAAGTTTCCAGTGAGCTCATATAAAAATTTTTTCTTATTGTAATCCTTCATCGATTCTGAATCTCCCCACATTCTTATTCCATGGTTTGGTAAGTTTAGAATTTTGGCTACGAGTTCCACTGTGATGGTTATGATTTAGCCCTCAATAGAAGCTTTGATCATGGTGTCTAATTCCTTGGTAATGGGGGAATATAACTCCATGTTATCTTCATAGAATGCTAGGACTACGGTCAGAAACTAAATCCATTTCTAGAAGGAAAACCATTCTTTGAACCGATGAGTGTTTGTTCTAAACACTTTCTAGTCAACAACTCATGGAAAGATAAGGAAAAGTTTTGCTAAGTCTTTAGAGACCGATGGAGTCGGTGATAACTATCTAGTCTTTCTCTTTTGAGTGGGTAGAGATGAGGAGGAAGGCTTTTGTTTTGCCATAAAGGTTCGTAGTGAGATTTTTAGGGTTTGTGTCATATGAAGGAAAGAAAAGGATGACTCTGTGTTTCTGTTATAAGAGAGATAAGGAATTTAAATGAAGTAACATTTTGGACTAAAATTGGGGAAATGGAAGAAGTGAGGGGGTTAGCTCAGTAACCGCTACCTCATTAACCAGCTAATTTAACATTTTTTAAGAGAGAGAGAGGTTTCTGCACATTTTTTGAGAATTCTTATCATTATTATTATTTATTTATTCATATATTTTTTTCATTTTACTTTTGTTCTTTTTCACTTTTGAGTTATCTTAACAAAGTCTAATTAAAAAGGTATGATATGACAAATAATAGACTTTGTACCTTTTGTTCATTTGGTCAATGCTCAAATCAAATCAATTCTATACTTTTTGACTTTTCAATGTCAAACCATCAAATCATACATCACATATAGCAGGCAACTAATAATTTATTAGACACGTAGACATTTAAAGTTTAGTGAGGGGGATCAATTATTTAGAAGATATTGTTTCTAATTATATTACTAGATGGAATGTATCTAATCATGCTTATTATGAACACAAATAATAAAACTAGGTTAGAGTACCCACACTAAGTGATCTTCTAATACCACATAATTGCTCTTCAGATAGGGGTTTAGTGAAGATGGTCGTTAGTTATTGATTAGATGGAACAAACTATTTGGATGTCTCCCTTTTGGATGTGATCTCGAATAACGTGGTGACAAACCTCAATGTGCTTAGTTCTGAAGTGTTGAACTGGATTCTTGGACAAATTAATGGCACTTGTATTATCACATCTAATGGGCATTTTATTAAAGTTCTTGCCATAGTCCTCTAGTTGCCTCTTCATCCATAAGATTTGACCTACACACTATCCAGCTGCAACCTACTCAACTTTAGTAGTAGATCAGGCCACTGATGTTTTTTTCTTGCTAAACTAGGATATG
Source organism: Codiaeum variegatum (assembly GCA_948294925.1). Lineage (NCBI taxonomy): Eukaryota > Viridiplantae > Streptophyta > Magnoliopsida > Malpighiales > Euphorbiaceae > Codiaeum > Codiaeum variegatum. Next base: position 6,646 of record CAOJBK011693553.1, read on the forward strand.
AGGCAATTCCCCAAGAACTGGCAGGTTCCTGATGTACTTTTTTTTGTCAATCCTACTACCTGCATAGTCAACATCACTATATCCAACAAACTCAAGATTATTACACTTATAATACCATAAACCTAAATCAAAATTTCCACTAAGGTATCTAAAGATATGCTTGACAGCCACTGAGTGTGACTCCTTTGGATTCCCTTGGAATCTGGCACATAAACAGATGTTGAAGTGAATGTTAGATCTAGAAGAAGTTAGATATAGGAGAGATCCAATCTGACCCCTATATAGCTTGATGTCCATTGATTTTCCTGATTCATCTTTATCCATCTTGATTGAAGGACTCATAGGTGAACTAATACTCTTTAAATCTCCAATTTTGAATCTCTTTAGAAGTTTCTTGGTATATTTAGATTGACAAATTAAGATGGCTTCAGATGTCTGCTTTATTTATAATCCAATGAAGAAATTAAGCTCACCCATTAAGCTCATCTCAAACTCATTTTTCATCTCTTTAGAAAACTGTTCACATAACAATTTGTTAGTAGATACAAATACAATATCATCAACATAAATTTGTACAATAAGCATATCATGATTATGAGTTTTGATGAAAAGAGTATTATCAATTTTTCCTCTAGAAAATCCTTTTTAGATGAGAAACTTACTAAGGCGTTCATACCATGCCCTAGGAGTATATTTCAATCCATAAAGTGCTTTTGTAAGTTTGTAAACATGATCAGGCTCATAAAAATTTTCAAATCCAGGAGGTTGTTCCAAATATACCTCCTCATTTAAGTAGCCATTCAAGAAAGCGCTTTTAACATCCATTTAGTAAAGAGTGAAATTTTTAAAGCATGCAATAACATAGAGAAGCCTGATTGCTTCTAATCTGGCAATGGAGCAAAAGTTTCTTCAAAAATCTATACCTTCTTATTGATTATACCCTTAAGCAACTAACCTAGCTTTGTTTCTAGTTACAGTTCCATGCTCATCTAACTTGTTCTTACAGACCTATCTAGTTTCAATGATTGAGTGGTACTTAGGTCTTGGTATTAACTTCCACACTCTATTTCTTTTGAACCGATTCAGTTCTTCTTGCACTACTTCAATCTAATTTTTATCAGTTTGAGCCTATTCATATGACTTAGGTTCAATTTTAGAGACAAATGCCAAATCGCCATAGATTTCCTTATAGGATGATCTAGTCATCTTTCTTTGTGAAGGACTTCCAAGGATGTTCTCCTTAGGGTGATCTCTATGATATACCCAATCCCTTGGAATATAAGGAGCTTGGAATTCATCATTATTGGTTGCATCTTATTCCTTATCCTCATTAGCTATATAGTCTTTATCACTTTTAGGATTAGACTCCTTGTCATCATTATGTGAAGAATCTTCTAGCTTTTGGGCATCTTCATCTTTATCCTCATTTAAACTGACTTCATCATTAGATGCATTGGCATCTGATTCATCATATTTGCTTTTCCTTTCACCAAAATAGTTAAATTCGTAAAAAAAAAGCATTCATTGACTCTCCCACAACTAAAGTTCTTTTATTGAACACTCTATATGCTTTGCTAGTGGTGGAATAGCTAAGAAAAATACCCTTATCAGATTTAGCATTAAATTTTCTAAGGTAATCTTTCTTTTTATTTAAGATGAAACTCTTACACCTAAATGTATGAAAGTATGATAGATTAGGCTTTCTACCCTTCCACAACTCATAAGGTGTCCTTTCAAACTGTGGCCTAATTAGAACCTCATTGAGGATACAACAAGTTGTATTGGTCACTTCTCCCTAAAGATATTTTGGTAGATTCCTCTCATTAATCATGGTTCTAGCCATCTCTTCTAATGTTTTGTTCTTTTTCTCTATTACTCCATTTTGCTGTGGGGTTTTAGGAGTTGAGAAACTATGGTCAATACCATGATCTTTACAATAAGCATCAAACAATTCATTCTCAAACTTCCCACCATGATCACTTCTAATAGAGGTGATTGTATAGCCTTTTTCATTTTGAACTTTCTTATAAAAATGAATGAATGATATGCATTTGTCAAATTTAGATTTAAGGAATAGTACCCATGTAATCAATAATAACAAAGGCATATTTCTTACCACCTATACTACTAAGTGAGTTGGAACAAAAAAAAACACAATGCAATAACTCTAATGGCCTATTCGTGGAAATACGAGATTTAGATTTAAATGAAGACATAACTTGTTTTCCCTGCTAACATGCACTACATATGTGATCTTTTTCAAAATTCAGTTTAGGCAGGCCAGTAATAAATCTTTCTTACTCAGTTTGGAAATCTAATGCATGTTAATGTGTCCTAATCTTCTATGCCAAAGCCAACTATTATCTTTAATACTAATCAAGCATTCTTCATTAACTTTCCAAGTATTTAAATCAACTATATATACATTATCGACTCACAATCCAATGAAGATTGTGCTTCCATCAACAGTTGATTAGACTTCTACATTGGTGGCTTCAAAGATAACTCTCTTCTTCTTATCATACAACTGATTCACACTTAGCAGATTGTACCTTAGGCCCTTGACTAGTGAAACTCTGATTATATGAGGCTTAGACTTGATAGTTCCTCTGCCAATAATCTCTCCTTTGCTTTTATCACCATATTTCACATAGTCATGACTGTATCTATCTAGCTTGGAGAACTTAGATGTGTCCCCCATCATATGTTTTGAGCAGCCACTATCAATATGCCAGTCATATGATGCTTTCCTGTTGCTCAAATATTCCTGCATCCAATCATTTGGATGTAGGTACCCAACCAATGTTGGGTCCTGTAGGGTTATGAGTTGTGGTTCCTTTTGGAACCCATGTTAATCTTGGATGCAATCTATAATAGGCTTTTGTATTATGAACAATCTCATAAATATGTGATGCACTATTATAGGTTCTCATGTGGTTCATAACCTTTTTAGTTCCAGATGTGGATGCTGCATTAGATCTAGAAGCAATATTAGATGTGCATGCATCTAATTTTGAAAAATGTTCTTTGTTTGCTTTACTTAGGATTAGGTAATGTTCTTTACAAATTCTAAGGATATTTTCTCTTTCTCCTTTAAATTTGCTCATTAGACAAGTGTCATATCTAAGCATTTCTCTCAACATACTATTTTCATTCAAAAGTTTTGCACTTTGATTGATTAAATAACTATTTTGATTAAGAGAGCAAGACAAATCATTTTTCTATTTCTCATGACAACTAAGGAGAAAATCATTTTTCATGATATCTGTATTCATGGATAAATTCAATTAAAGAGCTATAGATTTACCCACTTCTAACAAAGTAATCTTAGATTTCATGAGTTTATTTACCTTTTTCAATTTATCATATTCATCAAATAATTTGTTAAAGGAACTTTCAATGTCATCTTCATATTCAGAGTTAGATGCACTTACTTCTAATTACTCACAATCAGCTTCAGGCTCTACTGAATTTATCATTAGGCACACATTGGCCTATTCCTCCTTATTCGAATTGTCATATGATGTTTTGGATGCATCACTTTCAATCTAGGACACTAATGCTTTCTTTTCTTTCTTTGCTCATTTCTTAAGCTTTAGACAGTTAGGCTTGATGTTTCCTAGTCTGTTGCACTCATAAAAGACAACTTATGAGCTTTCCTTTTTGAAGTCATGTTTGCTTTTAGACTTCTCAAAACTCTTCTTTTGTTTTCTTCTACCTTTCTTTATATATCTTCACATTTTTCTAACGAGGGATGCTATCTCAGTATCATAAGATGAATCTAATTCATCAGTTGTAACAAGAGCTATCCCTTTCTTCTTCTTATCTTTAGCTATTTGTGATTCCCATTTTTCTAAAGTCATTTCATAGGTCATCAAGGATATAATAAGCTCATCCATAATGATTACTTTCTTGTTCATCAACATATTTACCATAGTAGGGATCTAAGGAGTATTTTTGGTAGGGATTTAAGGAGTATTTTCATATATTTTCTCTCATAGATTTCTTCACCTAGTGAATGCAACTGATTTACAATGTTAGTGAATCTAACATTCATTTTAGTGATAGTCTCACTTGGCTTCATATCAAACATCTCATATTCTTTCATAAGAAAGTTCACTTTGGCTTCTTTTACTAGATTTGTGCCTTCATATGTATTCTCAAGCTTATCCCAATTTGCCTTAACGTTCTTGCAACCTGAAACTAAGTTGAATTTTGAAGGCGTCAAGGCACAATGTAGAATATTCATTACCTTATCATTTTGAGCCACCATATTCCAGTTTTCATCTGTATATTCAATTTGAGCTTTAGGCACTTCTACATTTTGTCTTTCGATCATGAGAACTTTAGGACCACTTAGAATGATTGTCTAGGCTGTGATGTCAGTAGCCTAAATGTAATAAATCATTCTATTCTTCCAATATGAATAAGGAGTCACATTGAACCATGGAGGTCTATTCATTGATTGTCCTTCAGGTAACAATGGATGATCATGAGCCTAACAAGCCATGTTGATCTTTTCTCTTCAAGCTATTAGTCTTGACTCTTAGTAGAGACCTACTCTAATATCAATTGATAGTTCAATCAGGCGTCTAAGAGGAGGGTGAATTAGATGACCCCAAAATTTTCTCTCCTTTTTCTTTTTCAATTTCTAATCTCTCTTTTATGTAATGAGATGTATGAAAATAGTTTTAGATTGCTAAATGTGAAATGATCACTTTTGGTGTAATTTAGGAAATTGAAATTCAACTATGTCTAAAGGGTAATTGAAGCTAACTAAATTGTAATATAATTGTGCTTATAAGCACTTTGAAGATATCCTTAGCAGTCTGCCAGTTAAGCTATTAGAAGCATACGCAGCTAAACATTTCAACTTTATGCTTTCTTGATTAAAATGAAATACTTGATGCATAGGAGCTTCTAAGTGAATAGGTTATTGCAAAATATACTTTTAGATGATGGAAAACATAATGAGAAATAACATTATTAAAGTACAAGAGGCATAATGATTTTATCCTGGTTTGGTACTAAGACCTACATCCAGTCCTTAAGGATCACACCTTAAGATTTTCACTAAAACACCTCTACTTTAATGGCTAGAGAAAACCCTTTCACAGCTCTTAAAATCAAACCCAGATAAGGTTACATTCCTCACCTAAATCTCTCAGACCTTCATTAGGCATCTGAATAACCTCTCACCTATATCAGGGATAGATGACCCTCACAGTCTATTCTTAGGGGCAACTGTGACTCCCTTAGACTCAACCTTTAGTCACATTGACCACTAAAGGGAGGACATGGTTACATATATGAAGATTTACAAAATAAAGTGAAAAATACAAATTCCTATATGGATCAACCTTAAATGCTCAAGGAATTTGCATGAGAAAATAGTTTTTGTTTTGATCTCAAGTTTAAGATGATGTATGAATATGGTTAAAACAATTTGAGATGAGCTAATGCATGAAAATTCTTTTCAAATGATGATTGAGAAGAAAATGCTCAAGAGATACAAAGCATGTGAAGTTTAAATGCTTCTCTTGAATTTTCATATTTTAAAGAACTTCTTCTCAAAACATCGATGCATGAACCAACCCTCATTAATGAAAATGTTAAATATTTATAGGGGTTAAAAATGAAGGTGGTTTTGAGGGGGAAAATTCAAATTTCAGAAATGAAATAGCTTGAAAATTTAGTTTATCTCACTACAGCTCTTTTTGTTTGTAAACTGTGTCTGTCTGCTACTAATATGATGTCAGACAAACAGATGATTAAAAGGCACTCATGTTAGATGAACAATGTCATAATGGAATTAAACCTTCAATGCATCTGGCACATGATCGTTAGATCCAATACTTAGAAGAATGGCTTGACAAGTTGTTTTATGTTAATAGATGCGAAATGACATATTCTTTTTGCTTCTAAAAGTCTGTTTTTGTCCAAAAGAAATTTTATGGAGATGCACATATCACATGTAAAATAATGAGCAAGTTGAAGAGTGATTCGTTTAACAATAAATCTAAATAAAATTCTTAAGATCTAAACTACAAAGAATTGAGCACTTCTTAACTTCAGAATCTTCTCTAAGTAAAGTTAGATGCACCGGCTTTTGGACAACTTTAGGTGACACCATATCTAATAAACACCTGAAACAATAAACACCTGAAACAAATCAAAACACACCATAGATCTAAAGTAAAGTAGTTTTGTTATCATCAAAATAAGATTGCTAAACCAGTAGGCTAACAGAGTACAACCACTACATGCCATATACTTTTGCGTGACTAGAAGAAGTATGTAAGAAGTAACAAATTGTAGCGACATATATATTAGATAACATGTCACCTCAAGTAAAAGGATTATATGCACAATTATGACCTAGAAAATTGAATATTGACTGTGGTAAAACTTATGTATTCATCATATAATATCACCATTCAACTTTCTCATCATATGAGAGTCCACATGTTGTCATGACATCACATGTCTGTAGCATGAGACCCACTACCTCCATCACCATAAGTATTACATAGTTAAAATGGATGATAACAACGATGATGATCTTCTAAATTAATGATATCCCAATCGATAATTCTATGACCATGAACAAATTTTATAGTATAATGGTAAAGAGAATTTCTTACTTATATTCTTAAGCTCTTTAAGAATAGATTTTGATACAAAATACTACTGGAATATATATAATTTATAATAAATGGTAAATTCTTTTAAATAAACCATATATTTTATTATTATTGTGATTTAATTTTTACATTTATATTAAGCTTTAGGTCATATCAGTCTAACAGTTATTCTCCAGACTTCTCACAAATTGAGTTTTTTACGGTTCCCATTTCATGCCCTTTTCTAACTTCCTCCTCTTTACTCTATAATTGGCCTATATTTCCCCTGACCCTTTCTTTAAGATTAAATTTTCTGAACCCTCTTGTTTATTAGCCTTCCGTAGATGAGCCTAATAATAGCTTTTGGTTCTAGAACCAGCTTCTGATTATTAATTATTACTGGGCTCTAGTTCTTTACTCCCCTAAATCAGCCTTTTTCGATTTGGTCCTCTACATTTCAATTAGATCTAGACCAAGTCTATCACCCTCCTTCATAATCTTCTTTCCCATACTCATGGAGTTGACTTGACCCCCTCATTCCTCTACACACTTCTCTTGAATTGATAGCTTCTTGAGCTTTTCCACGTGACCAATTATGATAGGTCTTTCGGAAAAATTAGGATTCTTGTCACCCATTTTAATAGCTGGTAAAATTTTGCCTCAAGCCTTATCCAACCTCAACTCCTTACGTGTTGGATCAAAACCATAACTTTATGGCTTCACACGCTTCTTCAGAAGTTTACTCACACGCTTCTTCAACCTCTGGCCTCAAATTTCATGTGCCTTAATTTCCTTATATGATAATAAGTAACCTTTGCTCTAATCCAAGGGCCATACCATAAAAGTCTTATGTTCATCTACTCATAGTCCTATGTTTTTGGGTACTTATCACATTTACCAGAAAAATAGGTTAACCTTCCACACTTTGACAAAATTGAGGAAACTTCTCGCATAGAAAAGTAACCCATTTTTCTCTTCATTCTTTTATACTTTTAAAATCCAGAGGAATCAATTAAAGAACATTAACAAGCACTCTAATTCTCAACATCAATTTCCAATTTTCTGGGTATTCAATTGGTCTATCAACCTTCAAATAAATTTCTCTAATAAGTCGAGCATTAGCCTCAGACTTAGTCCATTCACTAGAACCTAAAATTTCTCCTTGGAGAAATGAATTTCATCAACTGCAACATTAGATTCCCATTACTTTAGGACTAAGAGATGCCCCTGAACATGCCAAGGCACACCCCTCTCCATCCTTCTTTTATCTTCTTTGATAAGTTCTTAACTTAATC
>CAOJBK011694211.1:0-14014 GCA_948294925.1 Codiaeum variegatum
CTGATTTTACAAATCAGAAACAGATTTGATTTTATTTAGAGAATCACTAGCTAATTCCTGAAATCAAGGAACCAAATTTGAATCATTCTTCAACACTTTCTGCGTAGCTCTTATATCTCTAACTTCTGCCGCTTCAGTATGGCTGCATCTGTCAAAATCTGATACAAATTCAACCTTGATTGGATGCAATTTTCCTTGTAAATGGAAGAAGAAAAAAAACACGCTGCTTCAGAGAAAGCATCTGTCAAGTAAATAAACAAAGAAAATAGTCTAAATAAGTTAATTCCAAGTACCAGGAGAAAAAAAAAGGCACAAATTTAAAGCCTAAGGCCCTATAGGCTGTAAGCCAAAATAACCAACAAACCTAAGAGCTCATTGAGAGAAAGGTACTAACTTTCGATGATATACACCAATAATTCATGTCATTGTGAAGTATTAGCTCTTTTGAGCCAGTCTACACCAGCACCTTCTTCCTTAGTTATTTTTCCTTAAGCCACGACTACTCCCAACATTTATCATTTTAAATAGTTTTACACTTCGTAAGTCTAACTAATGTGTTAAAACTGGTTACAAGAAGCAGACAGACCTCATTCACTTGGGCACAATTGGTGATGCATTTGGCTCGGCTAGCAAATTGAAGAGTTCCTTTTGTTTCTTCAATGTGAACCTAGAAGTATTTTAAAAAGAATAAAGGTAATATCACATTCATTGAAAATCACAATTTGGCAATTCTAAAGTTCATGGGGAAGGCAATGTGGTAGAATAGAAACTAAAAAATCTAGCAAATTGTTATCTCTTCTGAGGCTACAGTACATATAATTGATGTTTTGGCATTACCACCAAGAGCAGGTTGAAGTATACGAGGAAATTAATGATCTTTTTGCTGTTGAGAATCAGAAATTTAAAATCGAGGCTCCTTTGCTCGCGTTTCAATTCATTGAGAGTTTGGGCCCAAGGGGCATGGTGGACTGTTATTGGCCTTTTCATGTGTTCGAGGTGATGTGGATTAAACTGAAGGAAATTACAATGTATACGGAATTTGGTGGAAACTTTACATTTATATGACATGCGCTTTTCTTTTACATTTTTATGTATAAATTTGGTGGAAACATTACATTTATACGACATGCGTACATTGTTACGCATAATACATCATTGTTAACTTTTCTTATCTGCAGTCAACAAAAGACAGAGCTATATGTACGAATCCCACCACCACAAATGAATTGTAGTGTAATTTTTTATTTTTTTTTTCTTTTTGCCAAATTAGTTTGTGTAATATGTTTTTTTTAATAAGTCAGGTGGTCTATGCATTACCATATTTTTTAAGGGGTGAAATAATTAATTACTCTAAAATTTTTAGTAAGAGGTGGAAAAACAAGTGTTGAGAAAAAGACAAGGTGTAAAGGAAAAATTTTTAATACAATGAAATGTGTTAAGGTGTGAATTATAGGACATGTAAAATGCACTTAAAAAAATTAAAATATATCTTTTTTGATGTTATTAAAATTTTAGATAAGAAAATGTTTTAGTTTAATTCCAAATATTAGATAATTTAGAATTATATGACATTTTTCTTAGAAAATATTTTTTTTTCAAAAAATAAAATTTTCATAAAGTAAATTATATTAACATATACTATTTTTAAAATAACATATATTATTAGCTATTAACTCTAAAAAAATTCTTAGATATTTCTTTAGATGAATACTCTTCTTTATATATATATATATATATATATATATGACAAGTACTTGATCTATACGCGACAAATGATTGACATATACCTTATATTTTTTTTCTTTTTTATTATTATTATTATTATTATTATTACTTCATTTCTCCATTTTCATTTCAAAAATTGATGCACGTATTACGTTCTTTAAGTGTTTGTGCCCGAGCCGATTAGAGTAGGTCAATGAAGGATAAATTAGTCTTTTGATTATTTTAAGGGTCCATTCTCTATAGTCAAGTTCAGGAAAAAGGTACAATGAATAAGGAAATTTTTTTTTAATCTTTTACATTTATATCTATGGTCTAAATAATACATATTTTTAGTATTTTCTAAATACATAAAAAATAAGTACAAAAATTGAAATAGAAACAAATACTAATGACAAAATAACTGACTCTGATGTCGATTGCCTGACATCACTATAGGTTGATCTTATCCAAAGGATAGGGGCTTCTTCTCTAGATGTTGGGAACAATATCACCAGAGGTATGAAGCCGAGGTTGTGGTATGTAAGTTTTCATCGTCAACCAGTTACACTTCCAAGGCAGGGATATAGGCTTGAGATCATCATTCCAGGTGAGACAACTGTGGTGAGAGATGGAAAATTAGTATTCTATATTAAGTGTATTCAGAGGTTGAAGATGATGATTTGATATCCTTCCCTATTAGGCATGCCTTATAAATGTTTAGGTTTAGGCCTCTAATGCCAGTGACTCATTCGTAGTCTCTTGGTAACTCGACCTAAGATTGAGCTTAATGGCTCTTTAGACAGGCTTAGGCCGATTCATTGAGCTCGGCCTTAACTAGGATCATGGCTTACTGATGAATCCAGTGCCGCTTGAAAGGCTCTACCTGAACATGAGAGTGATTATTAATGGGATTTCCCCTTTACCCATCATAGGGTCGAGAGTCATGGGCTACATTAACTCCTTACCCTTACACTAGTCTTGGATAGGCTAAAGCCTGAAATGGGTCGGTGTTAACAATACCTCATGCATTCCCAACTATCGCCGTCCTAAGAAATCGATTGAGGATGCATCACTTACATCGTCCCTACTCTATTTGTTGGTTAAGGTTTGCTAGTCCCATAGTCAAATATTGAATGTTGATGCTATCGGCTTGAAAAGGAAATTTTTGTGCCTCTTGTCTTGATTTCTATGCCACGTCTGTTCACTTTCCATCCCTTTCAACTTCATGTCCCTTCAAATGATAATGGATATTATTTATTGAGTTTTTGTTAAAAAATATATATATTATGCTGCTCTCCAATAAATGTATACTTTTGGTATTTATGTATACTCTTTTGTTATTTATTGTATACTATTTTCTAAGAAATTATATACTATTCTCTAAGGAACATATGCTACTCTCTGAGATATATATACTTTTTTGTGTTTATGTATACTATTTTGTTATTTGTTGTATATTATTTTCTGAGAAATGTATATTGGTTTTAAAGAAATGTATACTATTTTTTAGGAATGTATGTTGCTTACTTTTTCGTGTTTATAAATACTCTTTTGTTATTTGGTGTATAATATTTTTTGAGAAACGTATATTGTTCTCTGAGAAATGTGCACTATTATATAGGAATGTATATTGCTATATAAGAAATGTATACTTTTTTGTGTTTATGCATACACTTTTACTATTTATTGTATACTATTTTCTAAGAAATGTATATCATTCTCTGAGAAATATATATTGGTTTTTAGGAATGTATATTGCTATCTAAGAAATGTATACTTTTTTTTGTTTATGTATACTGATAGAGGTCTTAGTTCCTCTAATCTAAGAGAAGTGTTTCTCAGTTGCTTTTGGGTGAGACCTCTACAGAAAAGGAATGATCAGGGGGCTAAACGTGATGTCCAACAATAACTCTCTGACGCCCAATTTAGCAGAGGGGAAGAAATATTGAAATTATAGAGTATGAGAGTAAGGGTGTGATTACCTTTGAACAATAAGTAGAACCCCCCTTTATTTATAGATTGGGGGGGTCACTGTCGAGGGGAACAAGTGTCAATAGGAGATTGGTTCCTGAAGTCTTGTGACGAGAGTGTGACAAACTCCCCTATGTCATGGATTAGGAGTCGCCTCGAGGATGGAGTGGGCCCTATTGCATAGGTGATTACCCTTTGGGGTCGGGGCCTCTAAATGGACCTTCAGACTCTAAGTGAAACCTTGGGTGTGTTCCAGTCGGACTGAGACGAACTTCCTTAGGGTGATCTATAACCCATATCATATACTCTTTTGTTATTTATTATGTACTATTTTTTTGAGAAATATATATTGTTCTAAAAGAAAAGAATAATGTTTTTTTAGGAATGTATACTTTTTATATTTATGTATACTCTTTTGTTATTTATTTTATACTTTTTTTTAGAAATGTATACTATTTTGTTATTTATTATATACTGTTTTATTATTTGTTATTTAAAAATGAATATTATTTACTCAGTTTTATAGAAAAAATATATTGTATCTTATGTATCTACATTTATAGAATGATGCTCAAATGATAAGTGATGTCGTTCGTGAGTTTGAGGAGATAAAATTATTTTCTATCACATGATTTACAAATTATTTAGCATTGACATACACATAATATATATTTGATTTATACACCTGACAATTAACCTAATACTTAGCATATACTTGATATTTGACATCAGATGCAGATCTATATACATTTTAGGAAGTCAATTGTCCCCAATAAAATTTTGAATCCTCCCTTTAATATATAGACATTATATATACATTTTTAAAATTTTTATCTTTTTACTCACAATAAATTTTTAGATCTCCTTTTTAAAACATGTACATTCTAAAATTTTCTATTTAATCTTTTTTTCACTCTCACTAATTTAAAACTTAAAACTTTTTGTTAATATGATTTTAAAATTGTATTTATAATTTTAAAATACTTTTTATGTTAGAATATAGATAAAATAAAAAATAATTCTAATTTATATATTTTTTAATTTTTATTTAAAAAATATGTGTATGTATAGTTAAATATAATGTTAAATTTTTTTTTGTCTCTAGTAAAAACTTTTTCTGAATTTGCTACTGCTTGACATATTAACTTGATATATATTTACGTATAAGTAATTTTTTTTCCTTTTATTTTATTTTTTTAAGAAGAAAGAAAGAAAGTTTGTAAATTAATGCATAGCTCAAATATTTAATATAATAATGATTATTTTAACTTTTTAAGAAATTCTGATTTCTTTTATATTAACTAGGAATAATATAATTTTCTTCTAATGAATGAACAAGAAATGTACTGTCTCCTCTAAAGATGAAAAAACTAATACATTATGTCTCATATTGGATTTTTTTTTTCGAAAATGTTTCATATTTATTGACACATGACAAAAAACTAATATAAGAAGTAAGGGCTGAACTAAGGAAGAAAAATTGTGTTTATAAACTAAAATGAAAAAGCGTAGTATTTTCTTAAAATAAATATTTTTGCCGTAAAAAAGTTAATCATACCTGTTCTTAGGTATTTGCGTAAAAATCCCTTTGATAAAACGCTGTCATTAATATTATAAGAAATTACATGCAATATGTATTTTTTATAGGAATTTACCTTTATACGGCCCGCATTTTCAGTTTACATTTTTACAAATATTGTATTACTTTTATACGGTATTTGTTGTTTTGCGGTGAAGGAGCAGAAATTCTTCAGCAGCTTCAATAACTTGTGATGTGATTTTTCTTTTTTCTCCATTAATTTCACTTCTTATATTCATTTAATTTCTTTCTTATAAATATATTATTAAATAGAATCACTAGTTTATGGCAATAATAATAATAATAATAATAATAATAATAATAATAATAATAATAATAAATTTACTAGTTTTTTTTGCCTGAAATATAGATTTACTAGTTAATTTATTCTTTCGTCATCTATAAAAGACTAACTGATGGATAGTATCATTAACAAACTAATTAAAAAAAAATTAAGCTATTCATTTATCAATATTCAATAATTATTATAGTGTTATTATAATGTTGATAATCAAATTTTAATTTGACTATTTTTACTTATTAAAATAATATAATTTAAAATATAAATTTTTCAATTAGTCATTTTAGGAAAAACCTTCAAGATAAGAGAACTATGTTGATTTTTTAGTTTTTCATGTATTCATTATTTGTAATATTATTACATACTTTCTATACCAAAATTTTAGAGTTTTAAATTATATTTACTTTTTTTTATTTTAGGTAAATTTACTTTCTATACTAATTTTTTAAAATGAATACGATTCATTGAATTTTTGTAAGGAAAAAGTATATTGTGTTCCTAAAATATATATTGTTTAATGAGTTTCTTGAGTTTTTTTTTTTTTTAAAAAATAGATACTGATTATTGAATTTTATAAGGAAAAGTATGTTATTTTCTAAAAATTGATATTATTTAATGAATTTTTAAGAAAAAAGTGCTATTTTTTAAAAAATGGATATCACATATTGGATTTTTGTAAGAAAAAAGTATACTATTTTTTCAAAAATAGATATTGTTTAATGGGAAAAAAATTCAATTTTTTAAAATGGATACTATTTGTAGAGTTTTTATAAGAAAAAAGTATATTATTTTTTAAAATGGATATTGTTTTATGAGTTTTTGTAAGAAAAATAGTATACTATTTTTGAAAATAATACTGTTTGTTGAGTTTTTATAAGAAAAATATATTACTTTTGAAAATGGACACTGTTTGCTGAGTTTTTATGAGAAAAAAAGTATATTATTTTTTAAAATAGATACTATTTGATAAGTTTTTATAAAAAAATATACTATTTTTTTAAAATGTATATTCTTTAATCCATTTACAAAAAAGTATATATATATATATATATATATATATATATATATATATCTATACTCTGTTTTTTGTAAGGTTTATTGTTTATTGTTAATATAACATAATATTAAATATTTTTTTTCAATGATGTTACTTCTTCTTTTTTAGTAAAATATATTATTTGCTCTCAATATTAAATAGCATAACGTACTTTTCTTTTTCAAATTATTTATATTATTCGTTAGCAAAGTATATTATTCACTATTAATACTAAAAACTGTGAGATTTTTTTCTCATTAATAAATACTCTTATATATATATATATATATATATATATATATATTGAAATTTATAATATTATATTAATTTTTTATTTAATATTGAATCTTTTAGTATTGCATAATATTTTTGTACCCAATCAATATTGAAATTTATAGCAATGTTTACTAGTTTTAGAATTGTATAAATTTTAATATAACTTATAAATTCTATTAGTAAAAATTCAATAATAATAGTTGAAGTAGTTATAATAATAATAATTTTTCAAATTTTTTTTTGTCTAATAATGTGTGCTACACATTTTAAAGTCATTTTATATTTAAAATAATATTTTTTAAAAAATTTTATATAACTAATTTTCTATTAAAAATATATATTTTTTAAAAATAATAATTTATTAAACATGTTATACAAGTTAACACGTTTAATCTGCTTGATAAACATGTGTGAGTTTGGATTTGAAGTTTTGACACGATTAATTAAACATGTAGGCTATGGGTAACATTTTTATATTATATTCATACCTCGACATGACACGACATGACACAAATTGCCAGCCCTAGTATTCTGTTTATTAAAAGGCTAAAAAAAAGTATATTCTAATAATCAAAATCATAATAATCATCATAATATATATATATAAATGTGGTTAAGAGTGAAGGATCCGTAAAATTATGTTATTGCCCCCCTTCCCCCTTTACTCTTCCTAATTTAAAGATATTTTGTAATTATAATTTAATTATTATATATATATATATATATATATATATATATAATCAAAATAATACACGTAAGTTTAGTTTGTCAAGGACTTTTACAATCCTTAGCTGGAGAATGCTCTATTTAATATTAATGTATATATACCAATTCAATAGAAATTCTAATTATTATAATTTTAATTGCATCCTTACTATTAGAATTGTAATTCTAGACTATGTGGTGTTACTTAATGTAGGTTACTGAGCCAATATACATACATAGATTGTATAAATTTTTACCAATATTAACGTAATTGTTAATTTTTTTTTTTTGCATATATTGGTTAATTTTTTTTAATTTTCTTTTATTCGTTTATATCATGTAAAGTATACTATTTTTTTTAAAGTGTTGAAATTACAACTTTAACTAATATTGAACAATGTTAATGATTGATTTGATTCAATTTCGTAGCAGGTAAAACATGCCCCTTTTGTAATAATTAAAATTTAATAATTATACAACAGTAAGTGAAGTTGATGATAGCGTCTTCAAAAACATTGTTTCTTAGAATTTCAAATCATAATTATACAAAAACTCTTACTATGATATGTTTATGGTTCTATACATATGTTACATAAAAATAAGTGGTGAAAAAAATACTATTAAAGAGTTTTATTTTTTTATTATATATAATTATAATATAAAATTTTAAATTAGATTATAATTAATTTTATCATATCTTTTTACTAATTTGTCGGACACCATTGAAACTTTTAAAGGTATGCTTAATTGCTTTCTTAGTGACACCATTAAAACTTTTAAAGGTATGCTTAATATTATTAATCTACTTTATTATGTTAGTATTTTTTTTAGTAATTTTAATTGAATATAAGTATAGAGAAAAAGTCAATTGTACATGATAAATGTTATTCCAAAATTGCTTTCACCTGTCCATATATTGTTATTAATTATAGTAATTATAACGTGAAAGGTTTAGTTTAGGAAGAGAAATTTTAAATGGAAGCAATGTATTAATTACAATTTCTACAAACTATAATCTAGAGTGCTTAAGACTTAGTGTATTAGGTAGTTTATCCACTTGGTTAGTGTGTGCTCCTTAGTTATATTTTTTTCTATATATAAAAATTAAAATTAATAAGATTATTTAAAAAAAAATCAATAAGATTAATATAATTATAAAATAATATTAAAATATAATTAATTGTAATTATCCTAAATATATTTATAAAGCTTATGAACTTTTAAAATTTTCAATTACGCCTTCATAATTTATTCAATTTTGTGCATCTTTTGCTTTGATTGTGTTCTTATAAGTATAATTGATGTCAAAAATTAAAAATATAATACTTATTTAAACTAAATTTAATATAAATATATACTTATTAAATTTTTTTAATTAACTTATTAATGCATTCTAAGTTAATGAAATTTATAGTTATGATGAAATATATGTATTGTAATTCAATAAATAGTATAATATGTTATTGATTCAAACAATATAAAATTTATACTAATAATTCGACTATAATATTAGTTCAAAAAGTATAAAATATCATATATTGACATATGTTTATCAAAATAACATTTAATATCATATAAATTTTTAATTTTTAAATTATATGTTGTTATTTAATTTATTTTAATCTAATAAAAAATGTCAATGTCAAATAAATAAAATATATAACGAGATATTTTGACTATGCGAGTAGCACATTAATGAAAAACTAATATGTATAAATATTGCTAAGAGGGGATTAGCAAAATTAGTTAATTGCTCTCCTTATTTTTTTAATTTGAGGATATTTGAGTGACCTAGAATTATTATAAATTAATTAAAAACATAATAGGAAAATACATGATATTATAAAAGAAAAAAATAGCTATATACTAAAAAGTAGAGTCCCCTATTTTTTTTTTTTTAAAAAAAAAAGTAGAGTACATCAGTGAAAAGAAAACGTATACTCCAAATAGTATAGGAAGTTAAGTTTATATTGCATGTACAAAATAGTGGCCGTTTAAGTGGTAGAGCTGGTTAGGGGTATACAAAAAATATCTAACCCGACTAATCCAACCCAATCCAATCAATCCAACAAAAAAAATTGGATTGTTTATTCAATCTATTAGTTTGGATTGGATTGTATAACCAATCCATATGAAAGTATTTTGGATTGGATTTGGTTGGTTTGGTTTTTGGATTAATAGTATTTAAATAAAATTTAATTTTTTAAAAAATTATAATAATTATATAAATAAAATTATTTAAAAATGTTATTAAATATTATTTTTTAAATAATTATAATAATTAATTATATTATCGGACTCCGACAACCGATCATCGGTCGGATTCCGATCGCTAGTGATCGTATTTAAGCTACTATTAATATGATGAAATATCGTTCAACGAAAATTCATTCAATATTAATTTTTTTGCCAATAATTTCATATTGCATTTAAAAGTATAATTTTAAATCAATAAAAATATTTCAAAAGAGATATTACTTATTATATGTAGTGACTTAATTAAATATATTTTTACTTTATCAGTACAAAAAAAAAATTACTGACACCGACTCGGCGGCAGTAAAATGTTATACGGCGTCAGTAACTCGAGTTACTGACGCCGAACAATAATTTACTGACCCTGAAATAGCGTCAGTAATTGCTGATGCAATTTTGGCGTCAGTAAATTACTGTTTGGCGTCAGCAATTGCTGATGCAATTTTGGCGTCAATAATTAATTAATTAATTATAAAGCTGAGCAAAATATTACATATACAACAGAAAAAGCTAGCTCATAAAATAGACATCAGGTTTCTATGTGAAACCCAAGCTGACCTTGGTTTGTAATACTTCATGTCTCAACTTTAGCACAAATTATACTATCTTGGATGGCTGGACACGTTATGTTTTAGGGCAGTATTTCTTTTTCCCATTTTGGTTTATCATGTTTACACACATTGAGGGCAATGTGTGATTTATGTGTGTGTGTGGGGGGGAGGGAGGGAGGGGATGGGGGGTATGTGTAAAATATTGCATGTATGCATGATGGTTTAATTATCATTGTGCATGATCATTTGAAACATGTATGGTAAACTAAATCCAACATGATATAACTTTCACTTGCAATATGTCTATGACTTTTAAAAATTGAAAAAAAAAATTCACTCATATAGACTTTAGTTTTCATAATCACTTTGGTTTTTGTTTAAACCTTGAACAGAGTGGTCAAAATTAGGAATCCACTTGTCATGGTTCCTATGACTAGGCTTTAAGGTGTTTAGTTATGGTTGAGTATTTAGTCTTTTTCTTGGCATAAGTCAAGTTAGGAAACTAAGTTAGGACTTGAGTTTTTGATAGATTTTATTGGAAAATGGAAATAAATTGAAAATGAATTGTACTCATGAGAAAAATGTGTGAAACTAAAAAGAAAAATTAAAGACTTTGAAAATTACAACATATTATGTTGGTTTCATATTGTGCAAAGCGATATCTAAAAGTGAAACCATAAATAGTCCTAGTAGCTAGCTAATCAAGTTCTTGACTAGTTGAGTAACCGAAGGTCGGCACCACAAAGCGTTTACCTTCACATCAAAAGACTAGTGACGAGTTTAGCTAAGCTGGATCACTTAAGAAATTGAAAAATCTCGTGATACTTTACACTAAATAAAGAAAAAAAATTTCCACTGCCCAAGAGAAATCGATTGAATGACTCGAGGAATGCTTAGGTTGATTTCCTATGTTTTTGAGTTTAGACATGCAATATGTTAATTGAATTGCCTTAGATCTAGGTTGTGAGAAAATGCTTTCATGGATTCTGAACTCGATAACTGTGTCCCTAGTTTAATTAAAAACCCAAGTCATCATGAAAACTAAGTGTCTATGTGAGTGAATTTGTACTCTTCTTGTTGTCTCAATTTTCTTAGGTCTTTGATTTATTAAAAGTGGGAATTGTATTGATTGTGCTTAGATTTTTTGAAGACCAACAAAGGTCCAAGTGTGGCAGAGTTTGATAACTAGCAAATTATACATTATTTTATCCCATATTCTTGGTGGATTTTACTTTTTAAATTGAATTTAATGTGTTTGTTCTAGTGTTTTCAGTCATTTCTAAAGCAATATATTGAATTAGGAAGCTTGGAGGAACTATTTCAAAGTTTGGGCTCAAAAGACAAAGAAAATGCACGAAAACGGAGCAAAGAATGAAGGCTCAGGGATGCCTCATGGCCTGTGAGACAGACTGTGAGATTGGTTGAGAGATTGCATGCCAGTAGTCTATCATGGTTGGTATCACGGGCCTTGAGAGAGAAGACCTCACCCATGGGAGCAACCAGAATATAGGCATGAGAAATAGTAGCTTCTCATGGTCCTTGTCACGGGCCATGAGAGCATTCTACCTCTCAACGCAAGGGAAATTCTCATGAAGGGCTGTCACAGGCACAGCAATGAAAGCCGCCCGTGATAGCATTCTAACACTATAAAAGAATTAGAAATTTTAGAATTAAGGGACTCTTACGAAAACACTTGTCTAACTTCATTCAAAGTCAATCTAGGGCTCCAGAAACTTGAGAAAAACATATTAAGGAAGGTTTTTAAGGGTGGATTGTGAATCATCATCTCACATTAGATCTAGAATTATAAGGATAAGGCTAAAATCTCTTTGAGTCTTCATGGGTTCCATGGATTTCTGCACCTTCTTTTGTTTTTCTTGTTCTTTTGCTTTGATTATGAACTAAATACATTTATCTACCTAGATTAGATGAGTATTACTTGATTGTATGGATTAATCAATGTTTTTATTCAATGAATGTTTAGGTTTTTCATCAAGTTTAACTTTTGATATTTATTTTCTGTAAATCAATGACAATATCATACTTGTTCTTGATTTATGTTGTTTAGGCTTTACTAGAGATAGAGAGTTTAAACCTAGAACATTCAAAAGCTTCATAGGTATGTTGTGTCTGCTAGAGATAGATTCATAAACTCCTAATGTTTTATAATTTTCATTGATTCTTCATATTATTTCTAATTGAATAGGATTGAGAAGATATTCCCTTCCTATTACTTAGAAATTAGGGATTTAATTACTTGAGAAAGATTTAAACCTAATTTTTTGAAAAATCCCACTTGATGGTTAATTGACATATTCATTAGACTATTAGTTGAATGTACAATTTAAGTTAAAATGAGTCGGAGTCTAGGTAGATGCTTTAAACCATCTTAATTTCTAGATTTGATTTGCAAATTCTTTAGAATTTTGTTAGGTGCAAGTTCAAATTTAAGTTTACATTAGTTAAAATTAGTTCACTTAACCCAAAGATTATTGTGAGCTAGACAAAAGACTAAGAGATTGAGTTGGTGCTTGATCGAATAAACTAATGAATCCCTTGGGAGAACGATACCAGGACTTGCTAGTTTTACTACTTGATACGATCCTATGCACTTGCAAGTGTTGCGGCTGAGCGCGATCAGTATGTGTCAATGTCCTCAATCCAGTAGCAGAAGGAAGCACAATAAAAGGCTAAGGAGGTGGAACTTGTTGTCTTGGATCATAATCAAAAGCAAGCGGTGGTAATGGTTCCATGTGTGCATAATCAATATAAAACTATTAAATTTTCTCTAAATCCATAAATATTAGTGTACCATCAATAGTAAATCCATCAAGATGCTCAATACTCCCTAAATTACTAGTTTAATATGTCACATATGTGCCTCTAGTCAAAGAGCCATCCTTCCTAGTAGCTTGACTGATAAAGAACTTTAGCAAGAAATAAGCTACATTCAAACTCAAACCTTCCCTCATATTACCCAAAATAATAGCCAATCATCAGTTTTCACATGCCTCATACTCCTTTGTTGAGCTGTGATCGTGTGGGAAATAGGTTATGAATAACCCATATGTAAAAATCCTTATAGCTTGTAGCCTTTTTCCTATTTGGATGAAAGAACCAATGAGCCCCAGTGTAGCTTCTCCACTATGCATCTCTCTGTTCATACCTCCCCCAATCCATAATGGCATATCTGTAGTTTGAAGAATCAATCTCCTCTTATGTGTATAGCCTAAAATGTCTGCCAAAATCAACTATAGAAATCTCATATCCTACCCTATTAATCCAAAACTCAATCACCTTATTATCATTAAACCTCTTCCCATTATACTTCAATGTGTAGTAGAATTCCAGCGTCAGCTCTCGATAGGCAGTTTCATTAACATTAAACAAATTCCTCCATCCCAGTTGCTTAGTAAACTGTTGTAACTCTCCATGGCCTAGAGTCCAAACTCATCAAATCAATCGACCAATGGGGTAAGAATGGTTTATTAGCCAGGTTTATAAATCTATGTTTTGCTTCTGTGTCATAGAATCTCAAATTCCTATGGCCAACTATAAAAGAATCATTGATGGGTCATAGTGGCATAAGTGCACCAGTAGGCTTTATCGTACTAAAAGTATGTGCTCTCTTTTTC
>CAOJBK011694480.1:0-11185 GCA_948294925.1 Codiaeum variegatum
ATTGTTGATCTCTGCATGCAAAAACAAAGAAATGAAATTAGTTCTTAAATAAGCAGTTAAACTAAAAACTAAAGAAGAACAAGCAAGAAATTTTAAAAATTGAAACTTACCTTAGATTATGGAGGCTCAGATGTGAAGAAGGTTTGAACATATTCAAAATAATCAAAGAAAAAGGCAGCATTCATCCAGAAACCAAGATAACTTGGTTATTATCTCACATATTCAAAAGAAAAAATGTTAGCTTCCACCAGAAACGAATAAGAACATAATTATCTCACAGATTCAAAAGAAAAAAGATTAGCTTCCACCAGAAACGAAGGAGAACATAGTTCTCACAGATTCAACAGAAAAATAAACGAAAAAATAGTTATTATCTCACAGATTCAAAAGAAAAAATGTTAGCTTCCACCATATTAGTTTAGAAGGATCGAAGACAAAATCAATGAAATCAAGATGATTTCAAGAAGAAATAAAGAAAATTTTCTAGAAAACAAGCACTTTTCCTCACAGATCAAAGAGAAAGAAGGAAAAGAAGTTAAAGAGAAGTCAGAGCATTTTAGATAGAGAGAGAAACGAGAGAACGACAGTGAGTGTGTGTGATGGGTGAGTGTGAGAGATAGAAACAAGAGAATAAAATGTTTATATACCTAGAGTCTAGTTTATATATGGTTATAAAAAATTTGATTTTTCAGTTTTCAATTCGGTTCGATTCTCAAAAAGGAAAAATCAAACTGAAAACAAAAAATCAAAATTTTTTATATACTTAAACTGAATCGAACCATTTATTTAATAAATTAAAAACCAAAATTTTTTTCGATTTAATTCGATTTAATTTTTTAATTTGGTTCAGTTTTACCCACCCTTCTCTACCATCTTAACTCAATTATTATCGAATCACTGTATCAAGATTCTCTCATCATCATTATTATTATTTTAGCTAACGTTTGATTTGATTTTGACTTTTTCTCTCGCTTCATTTTCTCTGAAAACCCTCGCTGCCCCGGTTGCACAGGAGACCTCCGGTGGCCCTAGCGGAGCCGGCCACCGTGAGAGTCTCTTTTCCATGGTTTTTTTTTTGCTCTAATCAGCCTTTTCATAGGCTGTATCCTTACTTTTTGGTGTTTTATTTGATTCGTTTTCATGTTTCTATCCGATTTGATTGGATCTTCTTTTCAGTTCATCTTTCTAGTGGTTGAGTTTTGTGGCATCAGAGATGCCTTGCCAAAGTCCGGTTTTACCCGGATCTGTTGTGTTGGTTGTGAGCTCAAGATCCAAGCTGTGATTTTGAGTCAAAATCAACAAAACAGAGAGGAGTTTACTAGTTTGATCGGGATTTCAGTGTGCGTTCAAAATCTTTGTTGGTATTTTTTGGAGATGAAATTCTCTGTTGATGGTGGTTCCGTTCGGTTGTTGGACTTGTTCTTCATGCTTGGTTATCACCATCTTTGTTCTGTGAATGGAAAGATGCAAGTAAGGGCTTGGGTCCAAGAGTTACAGTGCCTATAATTTCTGTCAAGGCTGGCTGCTCTTGGGGCTAAGGTTCATCTCACTTCTTCGTCATCTCCGACGGCGTGAACGGAGGCAGACAGCGGTGGACAAATTCACATTTGATATTTTTTTTTAAAGAATCACATTTGATACTTGATTCTTAAAAAAAGTGCCCGCAAAAAAGATTTTTCTTTTAAACTCAAAGTTTGAAATAAAAAAATATAGTAAATTATAATATAAAATTTTTATCATCATATCAATTTTAAAAAATACTACTTCCATAAAACTATAATTTTATTTTAAAATCATAATAGAAAAAAAGCAGTCAAAATTCATTTTAGTAAACTATAAAATATTAAGACATACAAATAAAGTGGAATGGAGAAAGTAGTAATTTTAATTTTTATACATTGAGATTGAAATATGGTGATGAGATTTGAACTGCTTGTAATGATGAGATCGGACCAGTAATGGAACCATTCAAACTACTAGTATAGGGTCAACCAGTTGGATCGGTTAGAACAGCTTTCTAATTAGTGGAATAATATTTCCTTTTATTTATCGTTTTATCGATTCTCATTAGTAAAAGAAATGCTGAAAATCGACCAAAAATGATAGTAGAAAGTGGTTGAATAAAAATTTTAGATTTTTAGTGAATTGGTAAAATTGACTTGCGGTTTTTAGTTTGATCGATTGAACTGGTTGTTCAGATGTAATTTGCAACACTAAGTTGTATGTGTTTAAAGAATATTGTATTTCTCTTCTTGGTCTTTCTGTTGGCTGAGTTAGGGTTTTGGTTTTGGACCTTCTTCTGTAGCTCTACAGCCCGAAAAGGGTCTCCAATCTTCCTCGTATGTTTCTCTTTGTAAATTTGGTATCACTGTAACTTTGAAAAATTAGAAAATGATACCGAATAGGCATGTAGTTTGTTTTTTGAGTTTTCTTGTTAGTAATAAAATTTTCTCCATGATCTTTAACCTCGGTGTTGATTAAAATTAGGCAAAAACAGCTAATTTTTAAATATATTCTAACTTTTAAAATGTTTTAATTTATCTAATAATTTTACTTTTCATTTTAAATCTATCCTATATAATACGTGATTCTTTTGAAGTGTATCACGTATCAATACGTATTATATATGGTAGATTTGAAATACAACGTAAAATTGATAGACAAATTAAAATATTTTAAAAATTAGAATAAATCTGAAAGTTAATATTTTATTCAGAATAAATTTGATACTTTTACCTTAAAATTAAAATATAGTTACCAGTAACACTGAGGCCATAACAAGAAAAATTGTGTTTTGGTTTGATTTTGCTCATCCTACGTTATACGTTAACATAAGATGGATATAACCATATGACTTCAGCTAAACTACCCAAAGGTGGTGGTTGGAGAGGTTTTGTAAGCAAATTACACCTTTTATATTTTTGGTGTACAGTTGAAGCAATTTCTTAGAAATTCTTTTTTTTTTTTTTAAATGATAATAAAGTAATAAAAAGAAGCAATGGCAAGTTGATGTGGGGTATAAGACATCCATGTACGGTTGAAGCGTAGAAGGACAACATGTAGTTTAGCCATAACTATTTTTGCTTAAATGCTTATGTTTGAAAATGAAAGCTGGCGATGGCTGCGATTTATATAAATAATGTGATCTACATGCATTGTTTTTTTTTTTGGACTATGTATGTGGACCTTTTTTTTTTTTGTGTTACTTCAGTAACTTATATCATTATTTCAATTTTGTACTTGGAAATGGTTATACTTTAACATCACTATAAAACTACAAAATTTTATATTTCACTATACAAATAAAATGGTTATACTTTAATTTTAATTTTGGTGATGAGATTTAAACTCCTGTAAATTAACTTTAACATCACTATAAAACTACAAAATTTTCATGACACGTTTAATTAGATTTTATAACATGTTATGAAATGTGAAGTAAAGTCAAGGTCGACTCGAGGATATTAGAAGTAACAGACAATAAAAAAAATCATATTATTTTTATCTAAAATTTTTAATAAATTTAAATTTTAATAAAATTATTAATATAAATAAAATAATTAATTTAATGCTAACTTAACAAATTAATTAATATCAAATTATTTTTATTTTAATAATAAAAATTAATAATATTAATAATAATAACATAAAAAATATAATATGAAATATACATAAGAGAATTTATTTCAAATTATTTCATTGTTATGTGAAATATTTCTTAAATATATAGATTGCATATTAAATAAAAATTAAATATACATAAAATAACATTAATAATATTAAAAATAAATATATTGACCATATTAATTTTAAAAAATCAAATTCATTCAATCAATTTCAATTTTAATATAAAAATTAAAAATTTTGTATTAATTTTTTTTTTCAATTTTTTAATTTGTCTAATCAATTTTTAAAAGAAAATTAATAAAAAAAATATTATTTTATTGGTTAAAAAATACCATAAAAATATAAAAATTTGAGTAAATAAAAAATACTAAAAAAAATATAAAAATTAAGTAAATAAATATAATTTTTTGATATAAAATTATTTTAATTATCTATAAAAATTTTATAAATATAAGATCACTTTTATTAGGTGGTCATAGACGGTTACTTGAGTCGTCTACTCTTTGAAATCCCTTGAGTAAAATTTAATATTCTACGTGAAATATTAATCAGAGATTCAAATATGGAGAAATATTTTTAATTTTATAATAGAGATTAAAATGCTAATCTTACATTAGAATTATAGTTTACTTTTACTGTTACAAGAAGTAAAATGACCTTTATCTCATATATATATATTTATATATATATTTAAGTGCTATTTATCATTATACTGGACCACCGTATATAGTCTATCAATAATACTTAATAAAAATCAATTCTGACTATTAAAAATTAATTTTTTTCAAGAAATAATAAAAATCAAATTTAATTCAATAAAAATCAAATTAAAAGTATAGAAGCTAAGCCAAAATTTTATTTTTATTTTTATTTATTTATTTTTTTTGCCAGGAACGCAGTAAACTTAAGACACGTGAATTTCATAAATCATGTTTAGACATGCTTGTTTTTTTTAGGGATTCAAATCTGGGTGATGGATATGCACTTACCGCAAAATCTGAGGAATTTTGTAAAATTGGCAGCTTCACACTTAGATTTAACCGAGTGGAAACAGAAAAGGACGGGCCACAAATGGATCACATCATAGCTGTAAAATTCACATATTCAACTTCATTTAAAAAGACAACCGTAATCAGTGGCACTTATTTAAAATTTTGAGTAAACATTAAACTAAGAAACAATATGGTTTCTGAAATCAAATTGTTGTAACAAATATCTTTATATATACTTTCTTGCTTAATCTCAACACTCGAGAGAAAAACAATTGTATAACTAAAAAGAAAAGATCTCTTTTTTTGTTTGTTGTTGTTGATAGAGAAATGAAGTTTGGGAAAGAATTTGCAGCTCAAATGGTTCAAGAATGGCAAGAAGCATACATGGACTACAACTATTTGAAGAAACTTCTCAAAGAGATATTGCGTTTCAAACAAAGGAACACTTCTTCTTCTTCAATGGCTAAGAAAACCCCAACAACAAAATCTGCTTCTTTGAAGAGAAGGGTCTCTCTGTATAGAGCCTTTAGTGGTCTAACAACCCATTACAGGCCTGTCTCTCCAAGGAACAACAGTTTTGGTAGTGAAGATGAAGTCATACTAATAAGTGCAGTTCAAGAAGAAGGAACAGATGGGCGTTATCAAACTATGTTTCTTAATGCATCAGAAGAAGGAGGAGAATATGAGCTTGTGTTCTTTAGAAGGCTTGATGATGAGTTCAATAAGGTAGTTAAATTTTACAAGAAGAAAGTTGAGGAAGTTGTTGCAGAGGCAGATGATTTAAGCAAGCAAATGGATGCTCTGATTGCTCTGAGGATAAAAGTGGAAAATCCCCAAATTGAAGGACCTAATTCTGGTAATGTTGCTACTTCCACATCAGTTGTTCATCCCTTCAATGCTAGAAATACTAGAACCAAAGGTTGGGGGATAATTACTTTTGTTTTCAGTATACTATATATATAATTGAATAATAAACTAAAATTTTTCTGTTTAAAGAATCACCCCATATGGAAATCATTCAAGAAGTTGAGATGAGCAATGAAGCAAATGCAGACAATGATGATGAGACTCAAAGGAAGCATACCTTACATGGATTTAGACCAGCTCCAGTGGAAGTTTTGGATCATGTAAAGATCAATGTTGAACCTGAAACTCCTGTATCAACAATGAAGAATATTATCATGACTTCAAAATCAGACTTGTCATACAGCAAGGATGAACTCAGAAAGGCAGAGAAACAGATGGCTCGGGCCTTTATAGAATTCTACGAAAAGCTTACTCTTTTGAAAAGCTACTGGTAATATAATGTGCCTGAATATGAAAAAAGATTTGTTTAATTTCTCATAATTAATTATTTTTAATGGATGATGCAGTTTCTTGAACCAATTGGCATTTTCCAAGATCATGAAAAAATATGACAAGGTTGTAATACAAATCCTGGTTGTAATTATGAACACACTGCTGATATGTTGGGATAATAGTAATTTCCATTTAAACGCAGATCACTTCACGGAATGCATCAAAAGCTTACCTAAATATGGTGGACGTTTCTTATCTTGGTACTTCTGAAGAGGTGAGACAAGCAGTGGACTTAAACCTGTTTTATTTGGTGGAATGAAATAGGCATTCACAATGTTGCTCTGCAGGTTACTAAGCTGATGGCAAGGGTGGAGGCTACCTTCATTAAGCATTTTTCAAATGGGAATCAGAGAAAAGGAATCAATACTTTAAGACCAAAAGCTAAAAAAGAAAGGCACAGAATTACATTTTTCCTTGGTATGGTTTATATGCAACTAAAGATTCAAATATTACATTCACCCAAAAAGAATTTGCAGCCGCACTCTCTAGTTAGTGACATTAACATTCCTACACCTGCAGGTTGCTTCTTTGGTTGCTCTATAGCACTTGTAATAGCAGTGATTGTGCTTATACATGCTAGAGATCTCCTAAACAATCCAGAAGGTCCAAAGTATATGGAAAACATCTTTCCGCTATATTCGTAAGCACTGAAATTAATTACATCTATATTGGATTCCTGTATGTTTGTTTGGTGTTATAATTTTGCTTAATTGCAGATTCTTTGGATTCATAGTCCTGCACATGATCGTATATGCTGCCAACATATACTTTTGGAAACGGTTTCGGATTAATTATGCATTCATATTTGGGTTCCAGAAAGGAAGAGAATTGGGTTACAGAGAAGTCCTACTTCTAGCTTCAGGCCTTGCAGTACTAACACTGGGTTGTGTCCTTTTAAATTTGGATATGGAGATGGATCCAAAAACAAACAGCTACAAAGCACTTACTGAACTGCTTCCTCTTGGACTGCTCTCTGTAATATTTATAAATTCAATGCTTAAATCATCATTTTAATTTGATCAAATATGCATTTTCCTGTTTGGCCTAATCTGTGGTTTCAATGCAGTTTGTTATTATTATAATAGTATGTCCTTTGAATATCATATATCGGTCAAGTCGCTACTTCCTGTTCGCATGTGCTCTTCATTGTGTTCTTGCTCCTCTATATAAGGTAATAGAGGGTTGAGAATTACAAAAACAGTAGAGTAAATTTCAGCTACAAAGAAATTTAATCTAATCTTTGTTGCTTTGTCTCTACAGGTCACCCTTCCAGATTTCTTCTTGGCTGATCAACTTACTAGCCAGGTGCAAGCTTTCAGAAATTTAGAATTCTATATTTGCTACTATGGTTGGGGAGACTTTAAAAGGCGGTCAAATAAATGCCTTGAAAGTAAAGTATTTGAAAGTTTTTATTTCGTAGTAGCCCTTATCCCTTATTGGATTCGCTTCCTTCAGGTATGCTTTCTGTTTGATGTTGCTTTTGTTAGCTGTTGTCTCCCTTTTCCTGCATTTAATAATCTAAAATGTTAAAATTTTTTTAGTGCCTTCGCCGGTTGTTCGAATTGAAAGAATCAATGCAAGTGTATAATTCAATAAAATACTTTTCAATAATAGTAGCAGCTGCATTGAGAACATTTTATGATCTGAGAATGGGAACAACATGGAAGGTCTTAGCAGCAGTGTCAGGAGGTTTTGCAACCATATTTGCAACATATTGGGACATAGTAATAGACTGGGGTCTTCTGCGACGAAATTCAACAAATCCTTGGTTGAGAGATAAACTTGTTATACCAAACAAAAGTGTTTACTTTGTAGCAATGGTAAGAGTATGAGAATTTCCTTATTTTCCTCATTCGTAGCTACAAATTTTAGTAACAGTAAGTTGGGATAAATGGCAGGGGTTGAATTGTGTGTTAAGACTGGCATGGTTGCAAACTGTGTTAGGTTTTAGACAAGCACCTTTCCTGCATAGATCTGCATTAATTGCTATTGTTGCTTGTTTGGAGATCATTCGACGAGGCATCTGGAATTTTTTCAGGTATAATATATTGTATAATTCTTCCTACTATGTTTCATAAACCACTTTCCAGAGAAAAATATGCTCATATGTTTGCTTATGAAAGAAAAAAGTAAGTGATTTTAATGCCTATTTGCTGTCAAAGAACTTAAAATTCAATGGTGGGTGACTTAAATTCCATATGTAGGTGGGAGTTTGGAGTGGTTTGTAGAAAGACAAAGCAACCTTTAATTAAATGCATAAAAACTTAGATTTTAAGTGAGTACTTAGAAATTATGACTGATAAAAGAACAAAATGTTGAATGTTTATTGACCAGGCTGGAGAATGAGCATTTGAACAATGTTGGCAAGTATCGAGCATTTAAATCAGTACCCTTACCCTTCTACTATGATGATGATGAAGAAGACCAAGACAAGAGAGTATAGTCATGCACAGCATAGCAAAGATGTATAGCTGATATAGTTCAAAACAATCACATTCACACCATTTTTTTTTTTAATTCCCTTCATTTTTCTCTTTAGCTTTCAGTGTGAAAATGCAATTGAGGTAAAAAAAAAGAAACATTTATTCTAAATTTTTGCTAGAAAATGAAATGAGAGCAAGTGGCCTTGTAAGTTTCAATTTTTTATATTATCCTGAAACCAATTGCTCAAAAGTTTAAATGATTCAAATTTCTTATTACTTTTAAATCAGAAGTAGAAAACAGTAAGTTCTATTCGGCTCTTAACATAAGTAAATATGCTGTCGATCCCGAAATGAAAAATAAGTAAAAACTAAAATGGTAATTAATATATTCCACAAAATTATCCTGGCCAAGAAAAAGAATTCTGCAATCTCATGTTAATAACTTACAGCTTTTAGCATTTGGCAACTAATAATACAATCTGCTGCAGAAAACTTTATTTAGTTTACTACTGTTTGATAAGTGTTTGCCTAGTAAAAAGACAAGTTGAAGTTATGAAAGCTATTACACAGAAGCCACATCTTCTTGATCAGACTCCTCTTTGTTATGTACTGTGGCTGGAGAGTTAGAAGCTGAGTTTTCAGCTGTTACAGCACCATTACTTTCGTCATCCTGGTTCTTGAAGATGGAAGAAAATGAAAGTGGATTGCATGTAGAGCTTGCTTTTTGAAGACCTCGTACGGCTTTCATTGCCGCAAGGGTGCTGCGATATATATCCATGGTTTCATTCCCAAGAGTTGATGATGCCTCCAGTGAGATATTTGCAGGGTTATGGACTGGTGGATTTGGCTGCTTTCGTGTGACATTACTAGATTCAATAACTTCTGC
This sequence comes from Codiaeum variegatum, assembly GCA_948294925.1. Taxonomy (NCBI): domain Eukaryota; kingdom Viridiplantae; phylum Streptophyta; class Magnoliopsida; order Malpighiales; family Euphorbiaceae; genus Codiaeum; species Codiaeum variegatum. Next base: position 9,288 of record CAOJBK011694480.1, read on the forward strand.
TTGCAATGGAAACAAAAGCTCAAGATTCGCCTCGCATTCACGAACTAGCCTTGTGAGAGGTTCAGTCGTAAAAAAAGGCTGACGAAGGGCAAGCTGGGTAAAAGGCAGGCACAACAATCTTCCTGTTCGTTTATCATACTTCTTTAAAATCTTAACTACCCCTGCCAAAGAAGGAAAACGAATAATAATGTGTTAAGAGGAAGTGAGAATCTGTATTCGCCGACATGAGATGGAGGAATGTGAAATTACTTGCATAGCTACCTTACCTGTAGCTTTTAGCTAGGTAGCTAAAGTTTTGGAGAAGCACCACCTCTCCATGAAAAGTGAGAAAGCCCTTAACCATACAAGGGACACTTAGAATGTCAAAATAAATTTAGTAGAATACCTGCAAAATTTAAGGAGCTATAATTTTTTAGGAGCACCATCTCCCCATGAATGGTGACCAAATCTTTACGAATGTCCATCATTTCTTCACTGAATTCACTTTCTGATGTGAAAACTCCATTCTCACTGCTCTGCTCCTTTAGATGCTCAATTCTCTCCTTCAGCTCCTGATATAAACCCAAAAATGAAATCAATAAAGAAAACGAGGTAATAGGTGATAAAACACAACTCACAATCAGGAATAAAGAACGATAATGGAAAGCAAACAAGGATGCATAGAAACTTGTTGTTTAATTAGCACGCATGCTTCTCAGGACATTATGAAAAGATATAGTGTTACAAGCCTTATGATTCAAACTTAGTTATATGTGATCAAATGAAAGCAATTTGACCGAGACATAACATCTGTACTAGCTTGGAGCCTTCTGCTATATACAATACAAGTGTAGTACACCGAGTTAAATTGAAGATATCTTTTGGATATCAATGCAATATATAAAAGTAGTGTTGAGAGGGGTTTATGCAGCAAACAACTATCTTTCAAGTGTCAAAAACTCAACTACTAAAGGAAGCATATTTAAAACAGATTTGTGAAAAAGTGCACTTGTATTCACATGTACCAAACATCTAGAATGTGTTGATTAGCAGGGACAGGAGCTGTCTGTCAACTTCCATTGCTTCCATTTACCAATCCAAAAATGTAAGCAAAAGAACAGCAACAGAGGTAATATGTAATCCAATATGCCCCCAATTTCATCTGCCCTAAAAAAATCTGTTTCCAAAGGTGTATTTATGAAGTAGAAGCATATCTTTTCTTAAGTTTAGCAGATTCTATACTGAAAAGGCATTGTGAAGTCTAACTTATTCTGTTTTTAATCCTGCACGAAGCTTCTCTTCAAATCTTAAATATTATCTTAATTCCATAGTCCTGATTATTCCAAGAAATTTCACAAAAATAACATTTATTTAATGACCTAAAAGTTTTATAGAGTAACACAATCATCTCACAAGATGAAACCAAAAGTCCTTCCATATCTCACATCAAATTGGAAATTTTTTTAATAATTTACGTAGTGATTGGGGAAAAAAAACCTGAAATCGGATGATGAATTCTTCCTCTTTATCAACATAAAAATCATTGAACTTGTCAAGCTCTTCATTTAAAATTCGAATAAACCAATCCTGGAGAACGGCCAAGGAGGTGTTTGTAGCATCATTATCATCTGCTGTTGGTGGCGGAAACAGAAACGTGGGAGCAGCAGAGGCAGTCGCAGGGAACTGTTTGAGAAGCTTTTTGAGAGGTTTATAGCAAAGAAACTTATCCCTCCACTCAGGCAACGTTTCTTCAAGATGGGTTTTGAATTCTTTCCCAAATTTCATTGCTAAATTTCTTTTTATCTCTCACTTTTTCAGGTGTTCATCATATGCTATATTTTGTTTAAAAAAAAACACGAGAAAAATGGATTTTGGAATCTTTTTGTAAGTGGAGAATGGATTAGGTTTTAATTTATTAT
>CAOJBK011695551.1:0-11450 GCA_948294925.1 Codiaeum variegatum
TTGCTAATGTTCATTGTATTAAACCTCAAACACAGTCCTCGATAATGATGCCAAAAACATGATGCGCTTCTGCCGCAACACCAGCAAGTGTACGGGGTCATACCAAGTAATATAACTGGTGAATCCCGATATCATTCTCCCAAAGGATTGTATAGGTTCAATTCTTAAGCACTAGCTCAATCGCCTATGCTATTGTCTGTCTCACAAACAATTGGTTTTGATGAATGAGTAAAAACTTAAACTTTAAACTTAAACTATACTAATTGGCAATTTAATATGAAAAATAAAGACAAGGATAGATTTCAAATAGAGAAGCATTTACTTAGACTTTGACTCGTATTTGACTAAATTTCAAAGATAATCAATAACTCAATGAAAATTCAAGGCATACATCAAGTGGGTTTTCATATACAACTTAGGTTTAATCCTTTTTCAAGCAATCAAACCCATAATTCCTAAGTAAAGAAAGGGAATCTCTTCTCAAAACCAATCAAATACAAAAAGCATAAAGAATCATGTGAAATAAACATAAACCCTATGAGTTTATACCTCTATCTCTAGCAAGCATAGCAAACCAAAATGATTTTGAATGTTTAAAACCTAAATTTTCTATCTCTAGTAAAGATTAGGCAATAATAATCATCAATAAGCATGCATTGAAGATGAAAAGGTTAGAAATTGTAAATCAAAATCAATACTTGAAGAAATCCTAAACAATCATTGAGAAAATAAGTTGATTAATCTATACAAATGTTAAATACCTATCTAATCTAGGTAGACTACAGTAGAAAATAAAAAGGAAAAGAGAAGAAAACTAAGAAGCTCATATGAATTCTTAGCATCTATACCAAAACCTTAAATACCCTTTATTGAATGTTAGTTTGATATTGATCTTGATGTATAAATCTCCTATAAATCTTACTCCTTGATGAGTTTTTTCTCCAGCTCTCCTAGGGTTTAGAACCAAGAACATTGATAACTTTTAAAAATTCCCTTTTTTCTATAGTATTCTGGCTTTTATATGGCTAGAAATATCGTGGCCATGGATCCTTTCACGGGCATGAAAACTGCCTTAATTTCCCCTAGAGAAATGGTGAACAAATAGGTGGTCAAGGCTCCTTTTCACAGGCGTAAAGAGGACCCATGGGCCACTTTCTGCTTCCAGTAGTAATTTTGGCCTTGCATAATTGGTCACATGCACTATTCACCCTCATGACTGCTAGAGTTGCCCTTTTTTGCTCCGTTTAGCCCAATCAGTGCTCCTTTTGAGATGTTTTGCTCTACCTAGTTTTGGGTCGAGGTTAAGGCCTATAAAAGCTAAAAGCACACTAAAATAAGCACATCAAATGTAATTGGACTCGGATAATTGCCAAGAAACAAAGTAAAATCTAGGCATATTAGGCCATTATCATATTACAAACTTACATATTGCACAAAACTCTAGGGCATACATCCCTAACTATATCCCACTTGCATTAAAGCCAATCTAGTGCTAATTGCTACAATATCTAAGACCCATCTTCTCAACATGAAAATCTAACCGTTGTTGACTCATAGCCTTAGTCAAGGGATTTGTTGTGTTTTTAGCCGATGCTATTTTTTGCATGGATACATCACCTTTCCCAATGATCTCTCTAATAATATGATATTGCCTCTCTATGTGTTTGGATTTCTAGTCAGCCCCAAGTTCCTTTGCCTGAGTAATGGCTCTATTATTGTCACAGTATAGAGAGACATACGACTAAATGGAAGGGACCCAATTTAGTTCTTTCATGAACTTTTGAATCCAAAAAGCTTCCTTGGCGATATATGATATAGCAATGTACTCGAGTTTTATAGTGGATTCTATAGTGGTTGATTACTTGGAACTCTTCATGCAAACTGCTCCTCCATTATAGGTGAAAATAAATCCTGAGATAAACTTTTTATCATCAACATCTGACTAGAAGTCAGAATCTATAAAACCTTTTATCCTCAAGTTACCTACTCCATAAGTCAAAACTAAATCCTTAGTCCTTCCTAAGTACTTAAAGATAGCTTTGACTATAGCCTAGTGATCTAATCTTGGATTGGATTGAAACTTGCTAATCACACTAACATCATATGCGATATCTAACCTAGTACATAGTATAGCATATATTAAGCTTCCAATTTTTAAAGCACATTGAACTCTAGCTATATTTTCCCTCTCTTCAGGTGTCTTTTGGGACATTTCCTTAGAATGGTGGATACCATATCGTACATTTCCTTAGATTCAACATGTTTTTAAAATCTATCAAGTTGAATATCTTCAACACCCTTTCTATGTATTGACTTTGGGAAAGCCCTAACATTCTTTTCAATCTATCTCTATGGATGTGAATCCCAAGAATGTATGCAGCTTCTCCTAAGTCTTTCATGGAGAAGTTAGGGGATAGCCATAGTTTCACACTTGTGAGCATTCCATTGTCATTTTCAATTAATAAAATGTCATCCACATAAAGTACAAGAAATTTAAGTGCGCTCCACTAACCTTCTTATACACATATGGTTCATCTTCATTTTTTATGAAATCAAATGATTTTATTGCCTTATTAAAACAAAGATTCCAACTCCACGAAGCTTGCTTAAGACCATAAATAAATCTCTTAAGCCTGCACACTTTGGAACTATCCTTAGATTCAAAAACTTTAGGTTATTCCATGAAAATGTTTTCTTCAATGTTTCCACTTAGGAAAATGGTATTTACATCCATTTGCTAAACCTCATAATCGTAATGTGCTGCTATGGCCAATAAAATCCTAATGGATTTAAGCATGGCTACTGGAGAAAAGGTTTTCTGGTAGTCAACCCCTTCTCTTTGGTAAAACCCTTTCACTATAAGAATTGCCTTAAATGTTTCCTCACTTTCATCTATGCCAATATTTGACTTTAAGACCCATTTATTTCCTATGGGTATATTACCCTCAGGTGTATCCATAAGTTCTTGGACTTGGTTAGCATACATGGAATCCATTTTGGCTTTCATAGCCTCCAGCCATTTAGAAAAATCTATATCTAACACAGGTTCCTCATAAGTAGTAGGATCAACACCTTGATCAACTTCCTCATGAATGAATAGCACTTGTACATTCCCATGAACAAGTTTGTATCTCTTTGGAGGATGAGATACTCTACTAGATCTCTGAGGTATTTGTGTGGATACACTATCAATCGAGTTAAGTTATTGGGGTTGATCAACTTCCATATGATCAATTTGTTAGATCTCTTAGATAACATTTCATCTAATATTATCTCCCTACCTTTGCTACCTTCTTAAAGAAACTCTTTCTAAAAAAAATGACATCCTGACTAACATCAATTGTTTCCTTTATGGGAAGATAAAAATAGTATCCTAAACCACCTTTAGGATATCTAGCAAACCTTCCTTTAATAGACCTCTGTGAACCTTTAATTTTGCACCTCAAGAAATATTGATTGCTTCTTGACTCTCAAAGGTTTTGGAACCTAATAAGGTCAAAAGGCAGTGCCCCTTGTTGCATCCTTGGAGCGCCCCTTACATCATCAAAAAGATCATGTCAGGTGGAGGCGTCATTTTGATGGACTTTGATGGTAATGAGTTTAACCATCCAACCAACCTTGATCAACTCAAGAAGTACTTCATATAGTGTTCTTATTGTATGAGCATGCATTCAGGCATCATTACCAAATAAGAACTACGTTGACCTAATTCTCCAAAATTACCATGTATTCAATTTTCAAATTATCTTTTGTAAGGAGATACGTAGGCAGCCTTTACAAACACGATCTAAATTATTTAATAAAAATCAATGTTTCATTCTAATTCACATTTGGGGTCTTTAACATTGCATACAAGGGTTAAAAAGAACAAATAAACATAAATAGAAAAAAGAATGAAACCAGCTAAACTAAAAACCCAAATGGGCAGCTTAGGCAAAATTTAGGGTACAACCTGCTAGACTGAAAACTGAAAAGGCAGTCTAGGTAACAAGCAAGGTCACTTGCTAAGTTGAAAACCCAAAAAGGGCAACTTAGACAAAAATTAGAGCTTAAATAAAATATATCTATTGAGGTCTTATTCATCTTTTGGAATAACCAAAATAAGTCATTGAAATAGAAAAACACAAATCATATAAGAAGTTTTAATTTTATAAGGTTTATACTCATACTCAACCCTCAATCTAAGTTAGGATGGCGACTCGATTAGCTTTCTCTTTTAGCCAATAAGCTTTAATCCACCATGCGATATAATTTGTAGATCTACCATAATCCTCACCATGAATCACCATAGCCCTTGAATAATCTCTGGTCCAATGAGAGAGGACAATTATGGTCACTCTATCATTCATTATGGTCGCCTCAAACAAAAGGCCATTTGTAGGCACATTCTGATCATGTCCCATCTGGAAAAGGACTCAGGTGGCCTGATACCAAGTCACATGTTGAAAACCAAGAAGATACATGTACTTGAAACCTTGACTCCTTGGAATAAACCACTTGATAATGTACCAATCAAGCTTCCATAGAAGATCTGAAGGACATAGCTCTAATAGCCAACTAACCTACCCCTTCTCAGAGCTAAAAGGCATAGAAACCCCTCTAGTGTGATACTATGTAGCAAAATATTCAGGTCTTTTAGGTCCAAGAATGATCCTGAGATGGTCTCTCAGCTAAATCTGAAAGTCAAGGACATCAATCATAGAAGCCTTAAAGAATGCTAAAACAGATGAGCAAGGAAAGAGTTTTTAGTGAAGGGAAAATGTGATCCAAGAAATCATCTTTCTTCATTGCTTGATTCAAGAAAAACTTGAGTAAAAAGTAAGGCACATTCAGTTGCACTCCTTCTCACATATTTTCCAAAATAAGTCAATCGTCAACTTGCACATGTCTCATACTACTATGTCGGGCTGTAATGGCGTGGGACAAAAAAAATGTGCATTACCCTCATATAGAGATCCTTATAAGTCGTGGCTTTTATCTTAGCTCACATGAAATAACCAATGGGCACCCGTATGCTTCATCCACCATTCATCTCTTTTGAGTACCTTTCCCAATCTATAATCACACTTCTATAAGCTAGTAATTCAGTCTCTTCTTGAGTATACAACTTAACTAATTTACCAAACTCTATTACAGAGGCCACATAATCCTTTCCATTAATCTTAAATTGTAGAAGTTTACTAATATTGAACTACTTCCTCTTATACTTAAGCATGCAATAGAACTCTAAAGTAAGCTCATGATAAGTGATCTTGTTAACACTGAATAAATTTCATCACTCTAAAAGTTCGGTGAATTGTCTCAACTCCCTATGGAGTGGTTTACTTTCCAAGCTCACCCAATCTATAATCCAATATGGTAGGAAAGGCTTATTGGCTAAGTTAAGGAACCGTTACTAGCTTTCGCAATAATAGAACTTCAAATTTTTATGGCCAGTAATAAATGCATCATTGATTGGTCTCGAAGAAATAAGTGCAGTAAGTGGGTTTTCCTCCCTAGAAGTTTGAACGTATTTCTTTCCCTTGGGTTAGCGATGGCTTTTCCTTTATGATCTTTTTCCATCTGTAAAACAACCACACAAAATAACTACAACCATTCCTAATTCACAATTTCACAAGTTAGCGTCAAAACTTCTCCCAATTTAGCAATTTAAACAAAAAAAAATCAATACCAATCAAGTCATTGTCAAATTTCAATCCAAAAACCACATGTGAATACTATACTTCAATCAAAACAATCACCAACATATCATTTAAAAGTAATTTGAATGATCGAAGCACTAAATTGTTCTAAAAATCTCTTTGTGGCATTTAATCGAGCACATGGTAGGCCATATAACTAGATAAAGTTAAGGCATAAAACTTGTGTAATTCCATTTTATATAACATCAAAACAATCCAATACACTCACAATTACACATCAATTATCAATTTGCAATAAAAAAACCTTAAGATTGAAAACATGCCACTGTATAGAATTTAGGGTTCAATGCTTGAGTTACTCAATCAAAACAAAATTCCTAATTCTATATGTGAAAATTTGATAATAAACAAAATTATGGCAACAATTATTATCAATTAATCAATAATTCCATCAAACTCCACACTATACATGGTTATACTCATAAGAAATTGAAAAAGTATTGTTCAAGAAAAAATACTTAAATTTCTTATGAGAAACTTGAAAATTGATGAATAGATGTAAGCAATTCACACATTATTAAATGGGGAAAATAATTAGGGATTAATAATTGATTTTGGGTAAAAAGAGAGAGAGTAATCATGTTTTGAAAGGAAACAGAGTGTAGGAGTGATAAGGGAGTCGAGTATTTTCAGTCTTGAAAACTGCCTTGGGCACGCATCAAAATTAAAGGTGCACGGGGCAAGTTTTAAGTTTGCACCAGGATTGCACTTATGATTTACCCCATGTCCTTAATTCTAAAATCTATTTTTTGTTCAGTAACACGCACGGATCTGTGCACAGCCCATGCCAATCTCTGTATCAATGTTTCCAAAATCTATTTCTAGTTCAGTAACACACACGAGTCTGTGCACAACCCGTGCATATGGAAAATAAACCTATGTAGATCTTTGTATCAAAGCATCCCAATTTTGTTTTACAAATAGTAAAGCACATGGGGAATAATGTAGTTTACATGCAAAGTGTATGAGGCTCATACCCCAGTGCAAGTTACTGTTTTGAATAATTTTAAAGGAAAATTTTCTACTTTTTATGCATGACTTACCACACTCTTAAACATCCTTTTTAGCTCTCTAAACACCTTATATTCCTATAAAATCACAACTAAACACATACTCGTCTATTATCTCTTTTTTTTTCCTATGGAATTAAACATAAAGACTTAAATGAAAAGAAAAAAAAAACCTAACAATAATCTAAATTAGTTGGTTGCCTCCCACATAATGCTTCTTTAACGTCGTATTAGCTAGATGTTGTGGATGAATTCAAAGATCTTGAAGTGAAAAGCTTTCAACTTCTTTGATTTCATCCAAACTACCAAAATATTGCTTAACTTAATGACCATTTACATTGAATTTCTAATTAGTTTTTGAGTTAATCAATTCCACCACTCCCAGAGGATACATATGAATTACCTCGAAAGGACCACTCCAATGTGATTTCAATTTTTCATGAAACTGTTTCACATGGGAGTTAAAGAGTAAGACTTTCATACTTGGTTTAAAGTTCTTATGAAGAAGCCTTTAATCATGAAGCACCTTTGTCTTCTCTTTATAAATTCTTGCACTTTCATATGCCTCGTTCCCAAGCTTATCGAATTCTAAATCAAAGTTGAGGGCTTTGATTTCCCAATAAGCCTTGTGCTTGAGCTCGACCGGTAAATGGCACGCCTTGCCAAATACTAACCTAGAAGGACTTATGCCAATTAAAGTTTTAAAAGTATTCCTATAAGCCTATAGAGCTTCATTCACTTTATTAGACCAATCCTTCCTCGATGAGTTAATCATTTTCTCAAGGATTTCTTTCAATTGTTTGTTTGAGCTCTTAACTTATCCCTAAGTTAGTCGCCACTTTATGCTTCACACCATGTTTGCTCAGTAATTTCTCAAATAATTTGTTATAAAAATGGCTTCCCCATAACTAATGATGACCCTTGTCATGCCATACCTACTAAAGATAAATCTTTGATAAAACTAACCATAACATTAGCATCGTTAGTCTGGGTAGGAATTGTTTCCACCCACTTTGAAACATAATCAACACCAAATAAGATATACTGATATCTGAAAGAAATAGGAAATGGTACCATAAAACAAATACCCGATACTTTAAAATTTTCAATCAAAATAAAGTTAGTCAAGGGCATCTCATTCCTTCTTCCTATATTGCCTACTCTTTGGCATCTATCATAATGTTTGTAATAAATATATGCATCTCTAAATAACATAGGCCAAAATAAACTGCTTTGTAGTACTTTCTCAACTATTTTATTTCCTCCAAAGTGTCTACCATAATGCATATCATGAGAAAATTTTAGAACACTAACCTGTTCCTCCTTAGGAATGCATCATCAGATGATTTTATCTTTACTAATTCTGAACAAATAAGGCTCATCCCAAAAGTAAATTTTGCAAATATGAAATAATCATTTCTTTTCTTGAAACAACATGTCATCCCTAACTTTACCACATGCAAGATAATTAGCTATGTCCGCAAACTATGAAGTTTGAGACTATGCAAACAAGTGTTCATCAGGAATTCAACTAAATCTTTAGTGGTGTTACTCCAATTAGATTCATTAGTGAATGGGATAAGTGATCGGCAACTAGGTTCTCATTACCCTTCTTATCACGTATTTTACAATCAAATTTTTTAATTAATAGCACCCACCTAATTAATCTAGTTTTCACATTGATAATGGCCAAATATACCTAGTTTTTAATTTGTTTGTTGGCCATTATCCGAGTGCAATTGCATTTGATGTGCTTGTTTTAGTATATTTTTAGCTTTTATAAGTCAAAACCTTAGTCCAAAGCTAAGTGAAGCAAAAAATCAAATTTGGCACACAAATAGGGTGCAAAGAAGTAAGAATAAAGCATCAAGAGCAGTCACGGCCTGAGTCATAGCCGTGACTGCCAAGTGAGTTACTGTACTAACAAGAACAGGGCAGAAAAGTAGCCCAATAGCTATTTATCTAGTCATGACCTAGAGTTACGACCGTGACCAAAGGTCGTGCACTCTAATAGACTTGAAGTATTGAAAGGATAAGAATTTTTTATTTGTCATGCCCTGGGATCATAGTCATGACCACAATTTTTCCAGCAGTATAAATGCCAGAATATTATAGAAACAATGGGACTTTTAGACAGTTTTGAAAGTTTTTAGTTCAAAACCCAAGGAGAGCTAAGTTCTTGAGAAAAACTCATCATGGAGCATGATTTGAAGATGATTTACACTTTAAGATCAAGATAAAACCAAGATTTCAACAAAGGTTATTTGGGTTTGGGTATAGATGTAAGAATCTATATGGGTTTCTTAGTTTTTTTCTCTTTCTCTTTTATTTACTGTTGTAATCTTGCTATTATGAGCTAAATACTTTTAGTCTACCTAGATTAGATGAGTTTTTGATATTTGTATGAATTAATCAACTTCCTTTTACAATGAATGTTTAGGGTTTTCTTAAAGTATTGATTTTGATTTAATATTCTACACTTTTCATCTTCAATGCATGCTTGTTGACGATTATTGTTGCCTAATCATTGTTACAGATAGAAATTTTAGGTTTTGAGCACTCAAAATCATTTAGGCTTGCTATGCTTGCTAGAGATAGAGATATAGATGCCTAGGATTTGTGTTTATTTCACATGATTCCAAATGCTTTTCCTAATTGATTTGTTGTGTGAAGAGATTCCCATAGGAATTAAGGATCAATTACTTGAGAAAGATTTAAACTTAAGTTATATGTGAAATCCACTAGATGTATGCCTTAAATTTTCATTGATTTGTTGATTATCCATGTGATTTAGTCTTTTACGAGTTTAAGTATAGGTATATTCTTCCCCTTTCAAATCTTATTCTTGTATTTCTTTTCACTTTAAATTCTTAATTAGTTAATTTAAATTTTAAGTTTAAGTATTTAATCATTCGTCAAAATAATTTATTGTGAGCTAGGAAATAGTCTAGGTGATTGAGCTAGTGCTTGAGTGTTTGAATCCATACAATCCTTTAGGAGAAAGATACCGATAATCACTAGTTATATTACCTAGTACGACCCTGTGCACTTGCAGGTGTTATAGGTGAAGCGCATCAAGGTTTTGGCATCATTGTCAGGGATTGTGTTTATGGTTTAATACAATCAATATTAGCAACAAATCTAAAACTATTGATTTAACCTTTTATTTTCTTATTTATTAAAGTTTTGGTTATTCTTTGTATTGTATTTTAGGTACTAGTGTATGACCAAAGCTAACTCAATAGAAGTCTTTTCCTACGACCCAAAACTAGAAAGGACCTTGAGAAGGGAAAGGTAAGCGAGGGAGTTAGCTTTAGCAGACGATCTGCATCTAGAGACTCCCGAAGACACACTTGGGGAGGAAGAAGAGGAGGTCTAGGTCGAAGACCTAGAGGTACCTAAAGACATGGAGGGTAATAATGGGGTTGATGGACTTAGAAACTCCATTGAAGAAAGGGTCGGTAATGGAAATGGTGTTAGCAACGGAGTGGTCCAAGGAAATGTCTAAGGCATCAAAGCTCCAATCGGGAGACCGATGCAAGATTTTGTGAGAGCAGATCTTAATGACGTGGGGGGTCTAATTAGAAGGTTGGGAGTAGAGGCAAATAACTTTGAGATCAAGCTGGCCATAATTCAGATGATTCAAAATTCATGTCAGTATGGCGGCCTTGCCCATGAAAATCCTCATACACACCTTTTGGAGTTTGTTAAGATTTGTGACACCTTTAAGATGAATGCTGCTACCGAAGATGCAATTAAGTTGAGGTTATTCCCTTTCTCTCTTATGGATAACCCAAAATAGTTGCTTAAGTCCTTTCCTGCGAGTCACTTCACTTCTTAGGGATAATTGGCAGAGGCATTTATGGAGAAGTATTTTTCGCCTGTTAAGATAACAAAATTAAGAATTAAGATATATTCCTTTAGGAAATTGGAAGAGTAGTCCTTGTATGGACTTATTGCTGAAATGCCCTCATCACGGCTTTCCCTTATGGAAACCAATGGAAAGCTTCACCAAAGGGTTGACATACCATAATAGACAAAACCCAATTTTAGTCAGGGTTGGTTCTTTAATGCATAAAACACCAGATGAGTTGAGGGATTTCATGGAAGAGATTTCACTATCTTACTATCAATGGTTGCCCTCTCAAAGGGACCTTCCAAGACTTAGGGCACCGAGTGTTCATCAAGTTGATAATATGGCATCTCTTTCCACATGAGTAAAGGCCTTGACAAGAAGATTCCATGCATTCACTGCAAGTACCTCTACGGCACAAGCTATGGTATATGAGAGTTGTGGTGGTGGCCACCACTTTCAAGAGTGTAACATGGTGGGTATGAGTGCTGTAAGTGGGTCTCAAGAATAAGTGAACTATATGGGAGGCATTAAAAGGGATGGAAACAACCCATACTTTAACACTTTCAACCAAGGGTGGAGGAATCACCCAAACTTTTCTTGGAGAGACAACAATGAGCAAAGGGCTCCTCCATTAGGGTTCCAACCAAGGCCTCCCATGTAATAACAAACCCCTCCACCAAAGAAAAGTAACTTAGAAGAGATGATGAAATAATTTGTTCAATCAACATACACTTGATTCCAAAATCAAGAGGCCATAAATAGAAACACTTAAGCCTCTTTGCAAAATCTTGACAATCAAGTGGGCCGAATAAAAAAGCTTCTAAGTGAGAAGACGCCGGATGCATTGCCTATCAATACCGAGGCAACCCTAAAAAAGGAGCT
>CAOJBK011695634.1:0-15620 GCA_948294925.1 Codiaeum variegatum
TTGAGAAGAGATTCCTTTCTTATTACTTAGGAATTAGGGGTTTAATTACTTGAGAAAGATTTAAACCTAAATTGATGAAAAATCCCACTTGATGATTGATTGATATATTCATTGGTCTATTGATTTAACATACAATTTGAGTAATACGAGTCAAAGTCTAGGTAGATGTTTTAAATCCATTTTAGTTTTCAGATTAACTTTCTCTGAATTTTGTTTAGTTTTTATTAGTAAAATTTTCTAGTTCGTAAATTCAATGATTATTGTTAGCTAGACAATAGATTAGGAGACTGAGTTGGTGTTTGATTGAACAAACCATAAAGAAATTTCATTGGGAGAACAATATCGGGACTTACTGGATTTTACTACTTGATACGACCCCGTGCACTTGCAGGTGTTGAAGCTAAATACTATATATCCACAGCTCAATCAGAGCACTTACTTCAGCTCCACCAACTGGACCAGTTGGAATGTCCCCTGCAAATAAAAACATAGTATAGTCAATATAAAAAAAAAATAAAGGGAAGCCCCTTTCATGCCTTGAGGAAGCACTTCATAAGGAGGTTGGGGTAGAGGAGCCCGAGTTAGCACCTCAGCCAAAACCTTTGTAGCTTTGACCGCCTTCAATATGCCTTAGGGGTGAGGATGCTCCACTTCTCTAAGTTTTTTACAGCCTTAGAAGGCTGAAGTTTGGAGAAACCCTTGTATTGTTACGACAGTAAAGACCCGTCCTTCACCACGTGGATGTGCTGGTAATTCTGGCTGGTAACCTTGTGGAAAGACCACCAATTGAGGGCTATCTTGTCTAGAAAACTCAAGACCTCGCCATGCACTTGGGCGAAGGCCCCATGGTCCCTTACAAGCCTATCCACCATGTCACTTTGGACGTTCAAAAAGCGCCTCCTTGACCTTCCCAGCCAGAAGATACCCTCTCCACCGGAGCCTGGGTATCCTTGACTTCAGCAGGCCTCTTACGAAGCCTCTTGAGTTTCCTTCCTTCAGCCCCTCCAGCAGGCTCAACAATGCTGATAGACTCTCCCTTAGTAGCTCGTCCATGGTTATATCTTCGGGATCGCCCCCAACAGGTCTAGCTACTTCCACGGCCTCGTCATCAGCAGTAGCGACTGCAAGGGCCGTTGAATCATACTCGAATGAGGAATCCAAAACCTCCTTCATGGCCCTGAATTTCTTCAAGTACCGATACATGAACTCCTCCACGTTTCAGTTCCTTGAGGCGGCGACAACTTGATTTTCCTCAAGAGTTCGCATCCTCAAAACCCAGTCCTGAAGCATCAGATGGGCATAAAGGCCTTATTGTTGATGGGGCGGATTGGGAGGTTCGCCTTTGGAAAAGCCTCCACCATGGACTTTGCAACATCCTTCAACACAACCTTAGCCTTCTTATCTACTAGAGGCTCTACAAACAAGTCAAAGGTTAATACGAAGAAAGAGAAAATAGAAATTAAGACAGAGTGGAGGAGACTTATCAGAAGACCTACGCACGTTGTGGGGTAACGAGTAGGACCTGTCAGTGTGACGAAGGAAGGAGGAGCTCATTATAAGGCCTTAGTCGAAGGTGCAACAACAAGAGGCAAGGACTTAAATCCCTTGGGCATCAGAGAGGGTCAGATTCTTTTCCAGCTTCTCAACCCTGGGAACCCTCCGTATTCGCCAGTGAACCTGAAGCCCACTTGACCCTTCTTGAAAGGCTTCAGCACCTTCACAGCAAAAAATTTGTTCTTCCAGTCATCAACCTTGTTTTCCTTTGTTCCAAACAAGGTTCGTCGTGGTTTCTTCTGGAAGCACCAAATATAGGGCTCGTTGGATACTGAGAGGTTGAAGAAGGCCCGAAACATCTTTGCACTAAATGCCCAGTATGTAGCAAACCACCTCGAAATAGTACAGATCTTCGATGGAGTTGGGTGTCAACATCATGGGATTGACTTAGAAATACTTGAAGCATCTGCAAAAGAAGGGAGAAGGAGGGAATAGCAAACCTCTGATCATATGATCGTAATACCATACATAATTTCGCTCTCCCTTGGGTAACTCAGCCGCCATGTTTGTCGAGAAGATCTTGGCCTCCAGAGATGGGCGATTAACGCATATGTATCCAGACATACAGTCCACGTTCTCGCTGAATGCCCCAAAATTAAAGGCCATAGGGGGTGATATCCTTCATATGTTGCCTCATTATGCTGTTCAAGTAGGAGACAGTGTCCTGAGCCTTGCTCTATTTTTTAGCCTTCTCAACCTCCAAGAAGTGTTTCTTTTGTTTCTATGGGGGAGCCATAGGGATTAACAAGAAACAAAAAAGAAAAGGATAAGAAGAAATGAAGAAAGCAAAGAACAGGTTGAACAGAGGACGGAGAAAGAAAGCAAGAGTTATCAGAAAGTGAAGAATGAGGAAGAAGATGAGCTTTTATAGACATCCAGGGAGCATTAAAGTCCAGAACGAAATGGCTCGAATGTGACATATGGCAGACAGTAACCGTTCAAGTCATAATTACTCATCATGAATGCGCAGAACATCCCGTCACGTGGCAGAAAAGAATTGGTAGCCATAAAGGCACCATTACATAGGAGAGTGTAATAGTCTTGTCTGAATCAGGCGGATCTGGAGAAGTGAAGAGTCACGTCTGGTTGGTTCAGGAACGACATGAACCTCCTGACACCAATCCATTTGAAATTCAAAAATCAAAATCGCCCGCTCAAACGAGGGGCATTTTTACGCCAAGTTCGGTGGACATCCCTCAAGCACTCTTTGAGCTGCGAGTCTTCAAGTGCTAACACTAAAAGGGGACTACTGATACGACACTGCTTCAGTATGGTTCAACACCAGTTAAGGGTTCACAGTTAAACCGAACCTTACAAGTGCACTAATCACTCCTCGAGGCTTGAACCTACAACAACTTTAGCCTATTAGCCTTCGGAGTTCAGACGCATGACAGAGATAGCTGATAGCCTTAGTCATTAACATTCCAGTCATGTCACAGTCCCATTAAGAGTACTTGATAGCCTACCCCAAGCGGACACGTGTCCCAGCTATAGGGACTCATCCCTATAGATAACACTCAGAACATCTCATTCAAGTAAGTTTGACATATACAAGCCACAGTTTCATTTCTGAGAGCATTTGCTTAACACTTCTCTAGTTGCTGACTTGACTTTCGGAGGGTTATCGCCAGACAAGTGTCCAATCACTCATGATCATCTCTTTGTCTTTCCGGTTGACACAACCAAACTAGAGGAGTTCCATACAAACTACGTGACAACGTATCTTTGCTTAACTCTTCTCTAGTTACTGACTTGACCTTTGAAGGGTTATCGCAGGATAAGCGTCCGACCACTCATGATTATCTATTTGTCTTGCAGATTGACACAACCAAACTAGAGAAGTTCCATACAAATTACGCGACAACGTATCACGCATCACATAGTTATGTTGGGATTAGCTTGAATGCAATCTCTCAACTCTCCCCTAAGCTTCATTAACCTTCTCCAATACCAACTAAAGTCAACAGAAGGGTTGTACTGTCATAATAGCTGAGTTTTCAGGTATACCCCATTAACCCACTTCACCAATAAATGATCTGTCTTCCCATAAATTAATATATTAATATACAAATATTTTTTAATTTCACAATTATTTATTTGATTGAATGATATTAAATTATTTAAAATTTTAAAAATAATACATCATTTAATTTTATATATAAAAATTCAAAAATATTAAAGAAAATTTTATAAAAAATTATGTTAATCATTATTTAATTTAATTTAATTTTATAGATACATTCAAGTGGCCCTTTATGATTTAATTAAAATAATATATTTTATAGACTAATTAGAATATAGTAAATTATATAACTTAAAAAAAGAATATAATTAGTTGAGTATATCATTTTATTCATTTTGGTTGATTATTAATTATATATTTTGTTTTTAAATTTATATTGAAATGTTTATAACCAATTTAATAAAATAATATATGGAATAATGCATATTTAGATTCTGTAATTTATCTTTTTTAACTTTAATTTTTGAACTTTTATTTGTTGAAATTAAGTCTCGTTACTTTTATTTTAGTCTAAATTAGACTATTGCACCTTTATTTCAATAAAATATGCACCTTTTCATTTTTCATAAATATATGATCAAGTCAGTTAAGATTAATTTCAAACAATTCATCATTTCAAATTGTATTTTTTATGACATCTAATTTTTTTATTGTAATTTCATACGGATTTGAGATTTTATAATTTTATTAAAGTTTCAAGTGTCAGATGATGCATATTTTATTGAAACAAAAGAGCAAATATCTAATTTTTAACACTCAATTTCAATAAATAAAAGACAGAAATTAAATAGAAAAAAAAGATAATAAAAATACAACCTAAATATGAATTATTCTATAACATATTAATAAAAATTTTAAATAGTCTAGTGCAAAGCACAAATATTATACTAGTCATTTAAAATGACTATCCTAGTTAATATTTAAGATTTTTTTATTTATTTAAATCTATGTATTTTTATTTTCTTAGATTGATCCCTATATTTTTTTTTATTTTAATTGATACTTTTATTTTAATTGAAATTAAACTCTTTTGTCAACGCCTTAAGAATGGTGTTAACATATGTGTGTAATTTTGATTAGGGGTTAATATTCACAAATAAAAATATAAGAGCTTAAACTTTAAAAAAAAAAGGTCTAACATATATGTTTTTCCAAAAAATAAAGAAACTATTCTAATGTACTTTCCATTATACCAAATAGCATTTTTGAAATTCATAATTTAATTAAATTTCAATAAAGTAATTAACTATAAATATTTTCAAAATCTAACATGCCATATTTATTAATTTTTAAAATATTATAAGGGTGTTTGGTATTGTTTCTTCCAAAAACACTTTTAGATAAAAGTTTTTATATTTTGTATAAAAGTGTTTTTTTCAAAATTATTTTTTCAATAAATAGGTAAATTAATATTTTTTTTCAAAAGTAGGTTTGAAAAAGCAGTTTTAAAAAAATAAAAAAAACCATTCAATTAAATTAAAAAATTATAAAAGCAGTTTTACAACTTTTAATAGTAATACCAAACATGCTTTATGTCTAATAAATTGAATGTGCTTCAGTTCACTGTTATTAAACTCAATTTGGTCTGATAGGTCAATCTGGAGACCCAATAAACTGGTCTGAATTTCTTTTTGCACCTGATGAACAATTGAATACTAGAAATATAGCTGATCCTGTGGGTTAATTTAGTGATTTGACTGATCTTGTTGACTCAATTGATATGTAAAGTAAAAAATTATTATTTTTATATAATTTCAAAATTGAGATTGTCTTTTTTTTTCTCTTTCAACCTTTTATAAAATTATCAAAATTTATTTATACATTTTTGTTTTTTTTTTTAATTTATAAAATATAATGTTTATTGTTTAACTATTTTAGATTTAAATAAACTAGAAATGGAAATTTAATTTATTAAATTTGATTTATTTTAAATTTTAGATGGAAGTTTAATTAGTAATAATTTTTTAAAAATTTTTAATATTTATTTTGTTATATAAAAATAAAAATAAGAAAAAACTAATTAACTACATTGAAATGCTCAAGATTGGTTTAAAAGATGATTTTGGCCTAAAATTGAAAGTTAAAAAATTAAATTTATTCAAAAATTAATTTTATTCTTAATTGAATTTTTGTAAAAAGTATAAAAAGTAAATTAATCCTTAATCCAATTTAATATAATGTAGGTTATTTACCTTTTTTTTATAGACCCATATACTATAGTAAATAGTAGTTAAAATGCCCAACTCCTCCATAAAGGTCCGGGATTTAATTACCCTTTTACCATATTTTGAAGCACGTGTTTAAATTAACTCGCCTAATTCTTACTAGTATTAGCGTACGTTAGCAATAGGGCTATAATACTTACTAAAATACGCATGCAGCCGGTAGTTGACGTACATTCGCTTGGCTTCCCCCACCCTCGGTTCTCGTTTTAGAAACTTAAGTACTGAAATTTATTTCTGATTTTGTAGAGAAACTGAAGTGGGAAACACAGCGTCCTGTAGAGAGAGGGACAGAAATTTGTTTTTTGGTTTTTTAAATATATAATATTTATATAAATATAAGGATTAAAGAAAAAGAGAGAGAGTGTTGGCAGGTGTCTGATTTTCAATTTGGAAAATTGAATTTCAGATATTTTTGTTTTTTTTTCCTAATTAAAAAGTAAATACTTCCACTTTTCTCAAATAATAAAAAAAAATTATAAAAAAAATATTTAAAATTATAATATAAAAAATATATTATTTTTATAAAATTATTTTTTCAATAATCTTTTACTTATTAAAGGTTATTATGAATGTAATAGTCGCTTTTTCCATAAAGGGCGAGAATAGAATATTAAAAAATATCGTTGTTTCCTTTTGTGAGAGTGCTAAGATCTCTCTCTGGGGATACTTGTTTCTTTGTGTATGAATATATATATAGAGATGTACCTCTGTTCTTGTATCAATCCTATATATAGCTCTCACTGTCGGTTTGGGTTGGGAGATTGTTAATCATCAAGAATTGAAATGGGTAGGTGTTAAAATTTTCTTCTTTGAATCTCGTGCGCTGGATTTGTGTTTCTGGTACTGCTTGTGGCATTGATCTTTTAATTTTGGGGATGTGTTTATTCTTCAATTTGTTAACTTAAGTGATAGATTGTTTATGGGTTTTGCCCGATGATGTGATTGCCTGGGTTTTTTTTTGGAGCAAAACAAGTATTTTAGTCCTCTGTGGTTTTAGAGATGATTCTTCTGTTATAATTACTCTCGTCTTCTTGGATTTCCGCATCTATGTTTTTATTGGTCATTGTTATTCCTTATGGCCCTCTTTTTCCAAGTTTTTTATTGGCTGTTTTTATTCTTATAGTACTAGCTTTTTATTTGTACAGAGGTAAACATGAGCTTTTCACATGGTTTGGATGATGAATATGAGAAACTCTTTCGAAGATTGAATCCACCCAGGTTTGTAAATCTTATATATTCTTCGTACACAATTCACTTTTGAGATTTATATCTATTTTTGATAAATTACCCACTTGTTTTCTCTTTTCAGGGTTGTAATTGATAATGAATCCTGCAAAAATGCTACTGTTGTAAGGGTATATCTTTACTTTCTTTCTCTTTCTCTTGGGTTGTGTCTTAATTTTTGGCCTTTCCCCTTTTTCTTTTTGTTACATAAATGACTTTGTGATGCAGGTAGACAGTGCAAACAAGCATGGAATACTTCTTGAAGTTGTGCAAGTACTTACTGATTTTAACCTCATCATAACTAAAGCTTACATTTCTTCTGATGGTGGTTGGTTTATGGATGGTAAAATATTTTCTTTTTCTAATTCCTTTTAGCTTTTATACTACAAAGTTTGATTTTGATTTTTCTTTTACCAGTTTTTTATGTAAGGGATCAAGATGGAAACAAGATTACTGATGAAGCAATCCTAGATTATATAAGAAATGTGAGTTTTAAGTTTGCAACTGATGCTATTTTCTTATCTTTTTCTTTTTTCATTTATTTGGTGTTCTGTTTCAGTGTTTGGGGCCTGAATCATGCTTTACATCTTCTATGAGATCTGTTGGGGTTAAACCTTCTATGGACCATACAGCAATAGAGCTAACAGGAAGTGATAGACCAGGGTTGCTATCTGAAGTGAGTGCTGTACTCACCCACCTAAAATGCAGTGTGGTTAATGCAGAGGTTTGGACTCATAATACAAGGGCTGCAGCTGTTATGCAAGTCACTGATGAGGAAACTGGGTGTCCAATTACTGATCCAGAAAGGCTATCCAGGATTAAGCAACTTCTGTGTAATGTACTCAAAGGTAGTAATAAATCTAGAGGAGCCAAGACTGTGGTGTCTCATGGGGTCACTCATACTGAGAGAAGGCTTCACCAAATGATGTTTGCTGATAGGGATTATGAACGAATTGAAGATGAGGTGTTGGATCAGAAGCTGAGACCCCATGTCACTGTGGATAATTGGTATGACAAAGACTACTCAGTAGTCACCATAAGGTGTAAAGATAGGCCGAAACTTCTTTTTGATACCGTATGCACTTTGACAGACATGGAGTATGTAGTTTTTCATGCTAATATTGATGCTGAGGGGCCAGAAGCTTATCAGGTTTGCCATCTTATCCTTGTGTATTTGCATAGATAGTTTTAATTATTTTTGGCTAATTGATTTTGTGGTTGCTTTCGTAGGAATACTATATCAGGCATATAGATGGATCCCCAGTGAAATCAGATGCAGAAAGACAGAGAGTCATTCAATGTCTTGAAGCAGCTATTGAGAGAAGAGTATCTGAAGTAAGCAAATCTTTTAATCTTACTATTTGATTCTTAAAATAGACATTATCAAATCATTTGGATTCTATGATGATTTTGATGTTAGGTTTTGAAGATAATGATAAAAAAATTTATTCAAGTTTTGGTGTATTCATTTGTCAAGTAGATGACATTCAGCTGGATTCAGTCGAGAAAATAATCTTTCATATGTAAAGATAGAATTCCGTTCAAAGATTTGTTGATGTACACTGAGTAGGAATAGTAAAAAACAAAAGTTAATGGAATATTTTGTTTGTTCCTCTATGATTGACTGTCATTTGTTATTCAGGGCTTGAAACTGGAACTGTGCACCACAGACAGAGTGGGGCTGTTATCTGATGTAACACGCATATTTCGAGAAAACAGTCTTACTGTCACCAGAGCGGAGGTTGCAACCAGAGGTGGTAAAGCATTGAATACTTTTTATGTTCGTGATGCATCGGGATATCCTGTTGATGCTAAAACTATAGATTCTATTCGCCAAGTAATCGGCCAGACTATACTTAAAGTGAAAGGAAGTCCTCAACCAGTGTCTCAGGACTCACCCACCAGGTTTCTATTTGGTGGTCTCTTCAAGTCCAGATCTTTTGTTAACTTTGGATTGGTTAGATCTTATTCTTGAAATACAATTTTAGCTCAGAGTCCCCATGTATATAATACTTTAAAAAAAGAAAGAAAAGTTTAGGAGCAAAGCCTATTTTATGAAAGGAGGTAGAGAAAAAGCCATAGGGAGTAGTAGAAGTGCTTTTTAAATTCACCTCTTGTCTTTTTCATTAAGCTTAAATTTGTTAAATATAGATCCAATCTACTGTTGGAGCCATTAAAGCATTGAAATCACCACTTTTCAACCTTTTGTACATAATTATTAATTAATGTCATCTTTTAGTATCCTTCAATTGTTGGAAATTTTGTTTTGACTATAATTTTGGACTTATAGTTGATTAGTTAGGACTTAGTGGTTGTTTAAGACAGACGTGTCAAAGAGTAGCAGATTCCTTGATGACATTGAATCTTTGCAATAATTTTGTTGACTACTACATAACATTCATTCCTTGGGTCTGGTTTACAAGTTGAAGATAGTGATGCTGCTATTCCTTAGTTGAATAATTCATTTTAGACTTTGACAGGTTTCCAGTGGCTTCTTTTATCTTTTTGAGCAGTGGACCTAATACTCTGGAATAATGTAATGGCTACTCTTTCCACCGAATTAATGAAAATTTTCATGATTGAAAAGCTTTGAAAGTTAGTTTCTTCCATCAGGCCACCTAATTAGCATCAAAATTTTGACTATAAAATAATGTTCATATCAATCCAAACTATTAGTAGTTGTAATGTGAGTGATACAGCCCTACATCAACATGCTTCGATACCAACAAAGGGTTCGAGATTAGTCCGAGCTTTGTAAGTGTGCTTATCACTTCTCGAACCCTCCGAACCTTCAGAGATCTAGCCTATCAGCTTTCGGGGTTCGAACGTCTGACAGAGATAGTTGACTGCATCAGTCATCAGCCCTCCGGTCATGTCATAGTTTCATCAAGGGTACCATGCAGACTACCTAAAGCATACACATGTCCCACATACAGGGGCTCAAACGGACATGTGTCCTAGCTACAGGAACTCAGTCATATAAATACCCCTCAAAATGCCTTATTCAGGTAAGAAACAGATACACTGAAAGCCACACAATCCATTTTTGAGAGCTTTCTCTTAACTCCTCTATAGTAACTGACTTGACCGTTGAAGAGTTTACACCGAACACTCATCCGGCCACCCCTGACCATATCACAATATTACAGGTAAACTCAATCTAACTAGAGAAGTTCCATTCAGACTCTATTGAGACACTCCACGCATCATTTAGCACCATTTGTGGAGACGCTGAGTTTCCTCACTATCATCTTTCAAAATATGCATAAACAACTCTCAAAATAGAATTTACCCATGATGAAATCCACAATGTGGAGGACAGTCCTCCACCTGCCAATGCAACACACGCAACAAACACACTTGTGAATACCCAGGTCCCAGCATTGGCTTGGACAACTTAGTCGTCTCCCTACAAACTCTTCAAGGCCTTATGGGGCAACCTCAAATGCCTAGCTCCTCAACTCCAGCCCCACAGCCTACACTACCCCTTACAACCCCAAAAGTAATGGCTACTTTGCAAAGCCTAGTCACTGACCTTGTCCCATTACTCCCACAACTCCAACCAAGTCCAACACCTAACCCACCAGCCTAGGTTGGCAATGGCCCTCCCGCAGTGAACAGAAGGTTGAATTTCAACACTCCCATTGGTGTAGAAGCAGGGAGAGCGCCACTAACCAGGCCCGCAGAAGGAAGAAGTGGAGTCAGATCGGTGTTAGAAGTGCCAGTCAGAGAGGAAAGAGTGGGAGAAGGAAGCATAAGGCTTAGAGAGGAGAATAGAGAAGGAGCATGAGATAAGCTTGCAGCTAGCGAAGCCAGACGGAGTAGGGGAGAAGATGATCGAAGGAGTCGATCCCACAGGGGCTCGGAGAGTAGGCGAAAGCATTCTTATAGACATGAGAACTCAAGGGGGGGGGGTGGATGATTAAGGAGCCTCAAGCCGCCATGGTTCAAGAGCCGTGTTAAGAGAAGAGGTGAAGAGATACTTGGAAGAGATGGCAAGAGCCAAGCATGACCATAGAAGAAACTTTACTCTCAACCTAAGATCCTCATTCAATAGAAGGATCGATGAGTTTCAAATGCCTGAAAAGTTCAAACAACCACAAATGACGAAGTATGATGGTAGCCAGGATCCGAAGGCACATGTCCTGGAGTATAAACACTTAGTGGTGTTGCAAACCACTATGGAAGAGGCATTGTGCTAAGATTTTCAAAGCACGTTGGAAGAAGCGGCAGTGAAGTGGTATGACAACCTGCTAGAAGGAAGCATAGACTCATTCTGGAGTCTAGTGAACCTGTTTATAAATAGATTCTTCGCTAGTATTCCGATACCTATACCGACACGAGCCTTAGAGCAAGGTTTTCACAAGTCACTAAGGGACTTCATAGCCTGATTCAACAAAGAGACTTTGAAGTTGACAGACATAGACGAGCCTCGAGCAGTCGAAGCCCTGTAGAAGTGTACGACTAACTAGGACTATTTCAAAGCTCTAGTCCGAAGCTCTCCCAAGACACTAAATGAGGCCATGGCTATAGTGGAGGAATATATTAAGTAAGACGATGCTTTTAGAGAAATCAGGTTCTACAGGAAGAGGAAGCCGGAAGAGGGAGGTTCATCCCAGAAGAAAGGGAAGAAGGAAGACACAACACTAAGGACAGGGGATCATTAAGTAGGCAGAATCCCCAACCAAGGAAAATTGAACCACCAAAGAGGGAGAGATTTAAGTCCTCCAAATTCACACCTTTAAATGCTAAGCCAAAGGTGGTTTTCGCAGCCTTCCAGGACTAAGAGATCTAAAGGAGGCCGAGGCTGATCATGAAGGATCTAGAGAAGTGGGATAGATCTCAGTGGTGCAAATTCCATAACACCCACGGGTACACTACCAACAATTACCGTTCACTCTTTGAAGAGATAGAGAGGTTGATCTAACAAGGGTACCTCAAAAACTACATCAAAAAAGCTGACCAAGTTGGACCAGCGAACCCAACGCAGGTCGCACCTATAGAAGATGGATTAGCAGGGGATTTCCTTTGCCTCACAGGAGGCTCTGAAGAGATCCCTCTTAGCAGGAATAAGGAGAAGGGAATAGCCCGAGCCCACGAGCCATTAGAGTTTGTCTTTTACAATGGTTCGAGGCAGTTAGCAGGGGGTTCAACTAGCAGGGACACCAGGAAGGCGGAAGCCATAGTAATCACGACACTAGTGGCGAACTTTAGGGTTCGAAAGATATTCGTGGATACAGGCAGTTTGGTGAATCTCCTATCATGGGAAGCTTTAACCCAAATGAACATTGAAGACTCAAAGATACAACCGTTGGAGGTACCAGTCCGAAGCCTAGATAAAGCCATCATTCCAACAGTGGGCACTATCGAGCTACCAGTGACAATGAGGAAAGCCCCGAAGGCTGTAGTAGTCATGGCAATCTTTGTGGTTACAAAGCTGCCTACGTCCTATAACATGCTATTGGGGAGGCGATTGCTCTGGGATTTAGATGCCTTAGTAAGTATCTGAAGGTCTAGACTAACTGTTCCTCTCCCAGATGGTTTGGATTTACATGTCTATGATGACATAGCCCCTAGAGCGACAATGTATATCGTGAGGAAGAGGAAGATGGTATCAGTGGAGCTAGAAGAGGTGAACCTGGTAGAGGTAACCCCTTAGAATGCCCAGGCAAAAACCAAAGGCGAATCTACACAAGTGCTCGAATTGTTCGAAGTGGCAGTGATGGTCAAACCTTGCAGATCAATTCCACCTTGATCCTAGAGGAGAAGAGCCAAGGGCAAGAATTCCTGGCAGGAAATTCTAAAACTTTAGCATGGACCTCCTCGAATATGCTAGGAATAAGCCCAGATGTGATCACCCATTGACTCCATGTAGACCCTACATGCAAGCATGTCAAGTAGAAGAAGGGGGTTTCAGGGGCTAAGAGGCAAGTAGTCATTGATGAAGAGATAGAGATGCTGACTAGAGTAGGGTTTATAAGGAAGGTGCAGTTCCCAGATTGGCTAGTCAATGTGGTGCTAGTTAAGAAAGCCAATGGAAGCTATCGAATGTGCGTGAATTTCACTTATCTAAACAAGGCATGCCCTAAAGACTCCTATCCACTGCCCATGATAGACAAGCTAGTAGATTTGACTGTTGGATACTAATACCTTTCACTGTTTGATTCTAACCAAGGCTACCACCAGATCCGGATAGATGAAGAAGACGGGGAGAAAACTTCGTTCATCACGAAAAAGGAAACTTATTATTACATGTCCATGCTTTTCAGACTCAAGAATGCTGGAGCTACTTATTAGATACTCTTTAATAAGATGTTCAAAGAGCAGTTGAGAAGGAGTCTCGAAGCTTATGTAGACGACATGGTGGTCAAGAGCAGGAGCTTCCAACAACACATCCAAGACCTGAAAGAAGTGTTTGGAGTGATGAACGCCTATGGAATGAAGCTGAATCTGGAGAAATGTGTCTTCTTCATTCTCCTAGGCTATCAGGTCAGTGAGAGGGGGATAGATCCGAACCCGGACAAGGTTCGTTCCATACTGGAGATGAACCCCCCAAGGAATGTGATGGAAGTCCAGAAGGTGACAAGCAGATTTGTGGCCTTGAACAGATTCATGTCCAAGTCCGGAGAAAAATATCTCCCATTCTTCAAGAAGCTCAGAAAGAGTGTTGCCTTAGAATGGACAGAAGATTGCCAACATGCCATGGATGATTTGAAGAACTTCTTAGCCTTAGAATAGGTCTTGAGAAGACCCCTCAGAGGTGAAGAGCTCTTGTTGTACCTTTCAGCTTCACCATACGTTATCCGTTTAGTGCTAGTGAGAGAAGAAGGGGGTCTCCAAAAATCAGTATACTATTTCAACAAGGTACTACAAGGATCAGAGTTAAACTATAGCCCTCTGGAGAAAATGGTGTATGCCCTGGTGCTCTCTTGCAGAAAGTTCAAAGTCTACCTAGAAGAGCACTAAGGAGAGGTAGTCACAGACAAGCCCTTGCAAAAGCTTCTGCATAAGCCAGAACTTTCAGGAAGACTGCTATGTTGGACAGTAGAGTTGGGAGGATATGGCCTAGAGTACAGGCCTCGAACAGTCATCAAAGCCGAAGCCCTAGTAGATTTCATTTCAGAATGCTCGTTTCCATAGGAGGTGATGCTAGAAAATGAAGCGAAAGGGCAACCGATGGTTAAACCCCGAAGGTTAGATGGGAACTATTCATAGATGGGGTTAGTGGCAAAGGAGCAAGCGGAGTTGGAGTGGTGTTGAAGAATGAAAATGGAGTGTTGATTGAGTTCACTCTGAAGATGGACTTCACCACAATGAACAACACAGCTGAATTTGAAGCCCTCCTTCAAGGCCTTCTGGCGGCCGAACATCTGCATGTTGAAGCATTGCACATCTGCAGTGACTCACAACTCATACTAAGACATGTTGAGGGCTGTGCAAAGCCAGACATCCAAACATGGTCAAGTACCTAGAGAGGACAGACTTGCAGCTAAAGAAGATGAAAGAGAAAGGGGTTAAAGTAGAATCCAGAAAGATTATAAGGGTGGCCAACAGCAGAGCAGATAGTCTGAGTAAACTTGTTGCAGCCCACCCAGCTGATATACCAAACAGAGTGTTCTTAGATGTCCTTACCCAGCCTACCATAAAGGAACTCGAACCTGTTATGGCAACAGAGTTAGAATCTTACTGGATGGACCCGCTGAGAGAATATTTAGAGGAAGACAAGCTCTTAGAGGATTTGAAACTAGTAAAAAAGATCAAATGGAGGAGCTCTCACTTCTCTATGCATGATGGGGTCCTCTACAAAATGGCCTTCTCTTTACCATGGCTCAGATGCTTAACCCCCATAGAAGCTGAGTATGTGCTGAGGGAGATGTACGAAAGTGCCTGTAAAATGCACATGGGAGGAAAAACCATATTAGCCAAGGCCATTAGACAAGGGTACTATTGGCCCACCATGGAGGAAGTTGCTATGAGGCTGATAAGAAGATGTCAAGCATGCCAGAGGTTCGCCAACCTGAAAAAAGCCCCAGTAGCTGAACAGATACCCATCTATGGTCCAGGGCCCTTTGCCAAATAGGGATGGACATAGTAGGGCCATTTTCAACAACTATAGGACAGAAGAAGTTCCTTTTGGTGGCAGTAGAATACTTCATCAAATGGGTAGAAGTAGAAGCCCTAGCAATGATCACAATAGAAAATGTGGTGAAGTTCATATGGAGGAACATTGTATGTAGGTTTGGAATGCCTCACTAGATAGTTAGCGACAATGGAAAGCAGTTCGATAATGATAAGATGTGAGACTTCTGTGAAGGTCTCAACAAAAGGCAACACTTTTCCTCAGTTTTCCACCCACAGTCAAATGGGAAAATCGAGGTCACCAATAGAATCATTATCCTTGGGATGAAACAAAGGCTAGAAGGATGTGGAAGGAACTGGGGAGAGTAGTTGCACTATGAGTTCTGGGCCTACAGGACAACCCCCAGAGAATCAACATGCGAAATGCCCTTTGCCCTCACCTTCGGTACTGAAGCGGTCCTCCAGGTAGACATTGGGAAACCCAGTGGAAGAGTACACTAATGTGGTGAAGAAGA